>WOXC01000669.1:0-163957 GCA_011680675.1 Gymnobelideus leadbeateri | reverse complement strand
TGTATTATTTTTGTGATGAGTTGTTGGAGTCTTTTGGCTAATATTTTATTTAGAATTTTTGCATCTAAATTCATGAGGGAAATTGGTCTATAATTTTCTTTCTCTGTTTTATCTCTTCCTGATTTAGGAATCAGTACCATATTTGTGTCATAGAAAGAGTTTGGTAGGACTCCTTCTTCGCTAATTTTCCCAAATAGTTTGTAGAGTATTGGAATCAATTGTTCTTTAAATGTTTGATAGAATTCACTAGTAAACCCATCTGGCCCTGGAGATTTTTTCCTAGGGAGTTCTTTGATGGCTTGTTTGATTTCTTTTTCTAAGATGGGGTTATTTAGGTAATTCACTTCCTCTTCAGTTAATCTGGGCAACTTGTGATTTTGTAAATATTCATCCATTTCACTAAGATTGTCATATTTATGTGCATACAATTGGGAAAAATAATTCCTCATTATTTTTTTGATTTCCTCTTCATTGGAGGTAGATTCACCCTTTTTATTTTTGATACTCATAATTTGGTTTTCTTCTTTCTTTTTTTATCATATTGACTAAGGGTCTATCAATTTTGTTGATTTTTTCATAAAACCAGCTCTTAGTTTTATTTATTAATTCAATGGTTTTCTTAATTTCAATTTTATTAATCTCACCTTTGGTTTTCAACATTTCTAATTTAGTATTTAATTGGGGATTTTCAATTTGTTCTTTTTCTAGTTTTTTCAATTGGATGTCCAGTTCATTGACCTTGCTTCTCTCTGCTTTAATTAAGTATGCACTCAGGGATATAAAACTTCCCCTGAGAACTGCCTTTAGTGCATCCCACAAATTTTGGTATGTTGTTTCATTATTGTCATTCTCTTGAATGAAATTATTGATTGTTTCTATAATTTCTTGTTTGACCCACCAATTTTTTAGGATTAAATTATTTAATTTCCAATTAGTTTTTAGTCTATCTTTCCATGGCCCTTTATTGCATATAATTTTTATTGCATCATGATCTGAGAATGATGCGCTTACTATTTCTGCCTTTCTGCATTGGATTGTGAGGTTTTTATGCCCTAGTACATGGTCTATTTTTGAGTATGTACCATGCACTGCTGAGAAGAAAGTAAATTCCTTTTTGTCCCCATTCAGTTTTCTCCAGAGATCCATCATATCTAGTCTCTCTAAGATTCTATTCACCTCCTTAACTTCTTTCTTGTTTATTCTGAGGTTAGATTTATCGAGTTCAGAGAGGGGAAGATTAAGGTCCCCTACTAGTATAGTTTTGCTGTCTATTTCTTTCTCTAATTCCTTTAACTACTCCTCTAGGAATTTAGATGCTATACCACTTGGTGCATACATATTAAGTAGTGATATTGCTTCATTCTCAATAGTGTGTTTTAGTAGGATATAGTTTCCTTCCTTATCTCTTTTAATTAGATCTATTTTTGCTTTTGCTTTATCTGAGATAAGTATTGCTACCCCTGCTTTTTTTACTTTAGCTGAGGCATAATAAATTTTACTCCAACCTTTTATCCTTATCCTGTGGGTATCCCTTTGTTTCAAATGTGTTTCTTGTAGACAACATACTGTAGGATTATGGTTTTTAATCCATTCTGCTATCCGCCTCTGTTTTATGGGAGAGTTCATCCCATTCACATTCACAGTAATAATGACTATCTGTCTCTTCCCCTCCATCCTATTCCCTCCCCTGTTTATGTTTTTGTTTCTTCCTTCTCCCTTCCCCTCCTTGAAGTTTTCCCTTTGACCACCCCCTCCCTCAGTGTTCCCACCCAGTGATCCCTCTTCTTAACCTACCCTCTCCCCTTATTACTGTTTCCCTCCCTTCTAATCCCCCCCTTTAGTCTCCTGTTTTTCACCCCCCCCCTTGCCCTTCTGCTTTCTATAGGACGAAGTAAGTTTTTATACTTATCAGAGTGAATTACTCCCCGTTTGATTCCAAACCAATGAGAGTAAATTTCAAACATTGCTCCTCTCCCTCCCTCCTTTTCCTCTATTTAGTGAATTTATGTGTCTATTCACATTAAAATCTTAAACTTCACTGATTTAAGTTGATCCCTCTTTGAACCAGAACCAGTGAGAATAGTGTTTAAATGATGTTCTTCTCCCTCTTTCTTTCCCCTCTTCTATAGTGTGTTTTAATGTCCCTTCAGATGGTATATTTTACCTTTTCCTAGCTCATCCTTTCCTTTTTCCCATTACAGTCTCTTTGATCCCCTTAATAGTTTTTTTTTTTAGACATCAGGTTAGTGCATTCATACCCACACCCTCTATCTAAGTATAACCCTTTTGAAGGTCATGATAATCATAAAGATTTTGAATATTGACAGTTATCAGCACCATATATAGGGATGTGAACATTTTGCTCTTGTTTCATCCCAAGTAATGAGCGTGTGTTTGTGGGTGTGGGTGTATGCGCTTTTGCATGTGTGAGTCTGTGTTTCTCTTGTTTACCTTTTTATGTCTTTCTTGAGTCTTGAGTAATTGGAGATCAAATTTTCCATTGAGCTCTGGCTTTTTCATCAGGAACATCTGGAAGTCCCTTATTTCATTAAACGACCATCTCCTTGCCTGGAAGATTATGCTCAGTTTTGCCGGGTAGTTAATCCTTGGTTGCAGTCCTAGCTCTCTTGCCCTACGAAATATCAAATTCCAGTCCCTCCACTCTTTTAATGTAGAAGCTGCTAGGTCCTGTGTGATCCTAACTGTAGTTCCTCGATATTTGAATTGTTTCTTTTTGGCTGCTTGTAGAATTTTTTCTTTAATCTTGTAGTTCTGGAATTTGGCTACTATGTTTCTTGGAGTTTTCAGTTTGGGATCTCTCTCAGGAGGAGTCCGGTGAATTCTGTCAATAGTTATTTTATCTTCTGATTCCAGGACCTCAGGACAGTTTTCTTTGACAATCTCTTGGAGGATGTTGTCTAGGCTGCTTTTTTCATCATGGCTTTCTGGTAGACCAATAATTCTTAGGTTGTCTCTCCTGGATCTGTTCTCTAGATCAGTTATTTTTCCAGTGAGATATTTTACATTTTCTTGCAATTTTTCGATCGCCTTGTTTTGTTTGATTGACTCTTGCTGCATCATAGAGTTCTGAGCTTCAATTTGATTGTTTCTAATTTTTATCAAATTACGGTCTTCAGTTATTTTTTGAAGTTCCTTTTTTAGGGAGGTATTTTCTCCAATTACTTCACTGAGACATTTTTCCAAGTTGGTCACTGTCTCCCTGATTTGGTCTTTAAAATTTTTCTTAAGCTCCTCCAGGAATGTTATTTGGGCTTGAGACTAGATCATGTTTCCTTCTGTGGTCTCAGGTGTGGGTAGAGAGTCTATATTGTCCTGTGTGTTTTGTTGTTCTTGCCCTGCATAGTATGCTCTAATAGACTTTTTTGCCTTCTCCTCCTTCTCGGCTTCTTTTTTTCCCATTGTGACTTCCTGTTTCTTAGTTTCTCAGGCTATGAGTTTAGGGCCTGATCCTTGACTTTGAATACCTCTGGGTGGCTAGTTTATGGCTAAGTCAGGGAAGTCAATGAGGGATGTAGATGAGTAGGTATGGGTGAGTCTGATCACTTCAGATTTCTGTCTCTATACCCCAGGGCTATAAGTAGGCTTTTGTTGGTAAGGAGAGGTGGGGCTTGTTGGGACCCCACCCTTTCTTCTCTTCAGACTCCTGGCTAACTCAATTACACCCCTTCTTGGAGATTCTCAAGCCTGGGGCTATTTCCATTAACTTGGGATTTCAATCTGGGTGGGAGACTTATCTTTGGGTTTTCTGCTTCATGAAGGAGGGATGGGAGGATCGGAGCAGCTAGAATTTACTTTGCCATTCCAGCCCCTGTATTATACAGGCAGGCAGCTTCTAAACTTCCAGGCTGGGGGCTGAATGCAGCCAGAGAAGCCACTCTTTCCACTGAGGGCCCAACTCTCCTACCTGGCTCCAATGATCCTACCCGTCTGAGAGATGACTGTGATTCGTCCTCGGTAAGTCTGCAGGCTGGGGCTTTTGCTCTCTCTGGTGTAGTCTGCTTGTCTGCTCTTAGGTCTGAGCTGTGCAGACCCCATGCGCTCTGTGCTCGATCAGTCCAGACACACCGAGCAACCTCCTGGGCTGGACTCTGCCACACTTCGTCTTCCAGTGGGCTCCATCACTCTGGTTTCCACTCAGATTCACCGCTCATTCTAATTTTTAAGGAATTATTTTTTTCACTGAGCTTTTGAACTTCCTTTTCCAATTTGGCCAATTCTGTTTTTTAAGGAATTCTTTTCCTCATTAGTTTTTTTGTACCTCTTTTTTTTTTTTTGCCTTTTGGATGGCAATTGGGGTTAAGTAACTTGCCCAAGGTCACACGGCTAGGTTTTTTGTTTGTTTGTTTGTTTGTGTGTGCATTAAGTGTCTGAGGCTGGATCTGAACCCAGGTCCCTCTGACTCCAGGGCCGATGCTCTACTCACTGCGCCACCTAGCCACTCCTTTTGTACCTCTTTTAACATTTGGCCTAGTCTGTTTTTTTTTTTTTTTTGAGGGCAATTGGGGTTAAGTAACTTGCCGAAGGTCACACGGCTAGGTTTTTGTTTGTGTGTGTTGTGTCTGAGGCCAGATCCGAACTCAGATCCTTCTGACTCCAGGGCTGATGCTCTACTCACTGTGCCACCTAGCCACTCCTTTTGTACCTCTTTTAACATTTGGCCTAGTCTGTTTTTTTTTTTTTGAGGGCAATTGGGGTTAAGTAACTTGCCCAAGGTCACACGGCTAGGTTTTTGTTTGTGTGCGTTGTGTCTGAGGCCAGATCCAAACTCAGGTCCTTCTGACTCCAGGGCTGGCGCTCTACTCACTGTGCCACCTAGCTGCCCCTGTTTTTTAAGATGTTATTTTCTTCAGTGTTTTTTCTGTGAGCGTATCTCCTTTACCAAGCTGCTGACTTGATTTTCATGATTTCTTGCATCACTCTGATTTATCTTCCCAATTTTTCTCCTACCTTGATTTTCAAATCTTGATTTTTTTATTTTGATTTTCAAAATCCTTTTTGAGTTTTTCCACAGCCTGAGAATAATTCATAGTTTTCTTAGAGGCTTTGGAAGTAGGAGCTCTGACTTTGTTGTCTTCTTCTGAGCGTGTGTTTTGATCTTCCTTGTCACCATAGTAAATTTCTATAGTCAGGTGCTGTTTGTTTGTTTTTTGGGCTGGAGTCTGTGTGTTAGCTCATATTCCTAGCCTATTATTTGACTTTTAAGTATTTTTTAAAGTAGGGTTTTGCTTCCAGGATGGAGGGTGTACTGTCCCAAGCTTCAGAGGTTTTCTGCAGCTATTTCCAGAGATACTTCTAGGGACCTGGAAGTTTCCAGTTCTTCTGAGGTGGTATGATCTAAGAACAGAAGTTTACTACTCTCCTGGCCTGTGCTCTGATCTGTGAGTCACCACAAATACTCTTTTCTATCCTGGAACTGTGAGGAGGGTCCCCCCTTCACTGTGTTGCAAACTCTGCTATGCTAGTGCTCCTCCAGTACTGGGACCCAAATCAGAGTATGGGCAAAACAACAGAATCCTGCCTCAGGGCTAGCAAAGAGACTCCTCTAATCTCTGTCTGACCAGTTGTTCAACTCCCTTACTGTCTGTGGACTGCAAGCTCTGGAAGCAGTTGCTGCCGCTGCTTCTTCAGTCACTATCAAGTTCTACTCCTGGTTTTCTGGGGCCAGGGTTGTACTGGCTCGGCCTGTGCTGGACTGCACTCCTTTCTCACATTGGTGCAACAGACCTTTCCTGCCATCCTTCCAAGTTGTCTTGGAAGGAAAATTGTTTCACTGGAATTTTTGGAATTTGGAATTCACTGGAAAATTGTTTCACTCCATCTTTCTATGGTTTCTGCTGCTCTAGAATTTGTTTAGAATCATTATTTGGAGGGGTTTGGGGGGAAAAGCTCAGGTGAATCCCTGTCTTTACTCTGACATCTAGGCTCTGCCTCCTCACCTGGGCTATTTCAATGACCTCTTACTTAGACCCCCAGCTGCCAGTCTCTCTCCTTTCCAAACCATCCTCCAGCCAGCTGCCAAAATCATCTTCCTAAACCCCTTTTACCTTTTTCTTTTAAACAAATGCTTTATTAACTTCTGTTTTACATTATTCATTTCCGCCAGATTTTGAGTTACAGTCATTTTCCCCCCGTTATTCCCCTACCCACCCTCCCAGAATAGCAGTCCCACAAGATATCACTTCCTCCAATCTGCTCTCTCCCATACCTTCTCCCATACCCCCTTCGACTTTTCCATTGGAGGAAGATGAATCTTTGTGTCCCAATGCCTGCACATCTTATCTCCCTATTACAAGCAAAAGAGTATTAATAATAGTATTTATATATATTTGAAACATTTAATGTTAAGACCTCGAATTTCAGATCCATTTCCTTCCTCCCTTGTCACCCATTCCCTCTGGGGAGATAAGTAATTCAGTATATGTTGTACATGTCTAGCTATGCAAAACATTATCATAGTAGATATATTGTACAAGGCTGCTTATAATTCCCTCCCACTCATCCCACCCCCAACCTGGTCCATTCCCTACATGATCCTGTCCCTCTTCTATAGTGGGTACTTCCAACCTCCCCTCCCCCCAAGGATGCCCTCCCATCCATCATCCCTCCTCTCATCCCCCTTCCCCCTATTCTGCTGCAGGTTAAGATATCCCATTTAGTATGTATGTCATTCTCTCCCTGAACCAAATTCAATGTGAATGTGGTTTTGCCTTTTTAGCCTTCCTATTCTCCCCCTCCCTTGCAACCACTTCCCCTTGCTTCTTCTACATGGGATAGTTTACCCTACCCTGTCTCTCCCCATCTCCTCTTGCCACTTTCCTCTCTCACCTCATAATTTCATCCCTTGAGTATTCTCCCTTCCCAACAAATTCAATCTATGCCCTCTATCCATATATAACTGTAACCATATACACACACATTCACATATGTATTCATATGACCACACACCCTTCTTCCATTATTTTCATAGTGAGAAAGATATCATCAGTCACAGTTATTGCTTTTCCATATAGGAATGTAAATAGTTCAACTTTGATAAGTTCCTTTTGATTTCTTTTCCCTGATTACCCTCTCAGGCATCTCTTCCTTCTTGAGTTTGACATCCAGACACAAGAAGGAAGAGATGCCTGAGAGGGTAATCAGGGAAAAGAAATCAAAAGGAACTTATCAAAGTTGAACTATTTACATTCCCCTTTTACCTTTTAACTCCCCTGTTTAAGAACCTTCAGTATCTCCCTATTACCACTAGTAGAAAAAGCTAATGCCTGTCATAATCTGGTTCCAGTCTCCTTCACCGGGATTATTGTCAGTTACTCCCTTTGGCTCTATTTGATATTCTCTGAACCTCTCCCATGTCCCCTCTGTGCCTCTCCATAGGCTGTCACCACCACCTAGCAAGCAATCTCTCCTCATCTTCTCACAGAAGCCCTGGTTTCCTTAAAGGCTCCATTTATGAATCACCCCTTATATGGTAAATTTTTCCTCATCCTTCTAGTTCTTAGTACTCTCTCCTCCCAACAAGACTGAGACCCTGAAACATGGGGGGATGTATGTTTGGTAGGATGCAAATGTTTCAGCTGATTTCTTGAACACTTTAGGAGAGAGTCACTCCCATCCCCCTATAACCTTTGCTCACTCCAGAAATTGATATATTATCAGGAAGTTATAATCCATGAATCTTTCACATAGGCTACATCTAATAAATCAAAAAGCTCAAACCAAGGGGACTGGAGCTTGCTCAGTAGAGGAATATAAGGAGGGGGTATATTTGATAGAGCAGAATGCTGCAAGAACTAACAAGGACATAGTAGCAGAAGACAAAAGAATATTAAGGAAAAAAGAAAATTGATCAAGAGCCCCTGATCAACTGCTCTTCCCTACCTCTCACTCCAACCCAACACGGGAAAATGAAGAATGTAATAAGCAGGGGTTGTTTTTGTTGTTGTTTGTCCTTGGTTCTCAAAGAGGACTATGACATCAGGAAGATGATACCATAACTTGCAAGTGAATTGGATTTAAGTGGGGGAGAGCTATGCAAGGTCACCAGTCATTCTTTCTCTTCCAGAGTCATCTGGGTACAGTGGTGCAATAGCTCAGCACAGATGCTGATGTGCATAGATCAGCACAATTGGAGATGGCCCTCAATAGGCAGGGAACAGAGACAAGGAGGTGTTAAGGTCTTAAATGATATAAAGAAAGCTTTACATTTTGTTACTCCTTTATGGATGTGAAGACATCCTTTAATGAGGTTTAATAAAATTAGTGGGTGGCTGGCCATTGGTTGTCCAAAGAATCAGCCATTTCCTTACTGCCCCTTTAAAATGCAAGACATACCCTCTAGAGTTGGGATTCTTAACCTTTTTTGTGATCTGAACCCCTCTGGTAGTCTAGTGAAGTCTAAAAACTCTTTTCAGAGTGAGATTTTTAAGTGCATAAAATAAAATACATAGGATTATGATGTCAATTATATCGAAATATGGTTATCAAAACATTTCTTGAATCAAGTTCACAGACCCTAGATTAAGAATACAACAATCCCGCAAGGTAGATGCTATTATTTTTCCCAGATGTAACAACTAAGGCAGAAAGAGATTAAGCAACTTGCCTGGGGGTCACAGAGCTAATAAGTTTCTGAGGCTGAATTGGAACTCAGGTCTTCCTGACTCTAAGTCCAGTGATTTAGCCACTATACCCCACAGCTTCTCCTCCTAAGATTTCTGGTGGTAGTTTGTAATGATAAGTTGTCTTAAAAAGGAAGATAAGTATTTTTAAATGATAATAAAATATATATAGGGATAAGGCAAAACATCAACTGGTTAATAAGTTTGATCTTAGAAATCAGCATAGGAACCCACCCTGGAGTCAGGAGGACCTCAGTTCAAATCTAGCCTAAGATACTTACTAGCTATGTGACCATGGGCAAGTAAGAAGGGATATTATGGCATCTTGTTTTGCTCCCACAAAAGTTATTGGGAGATAATCAATAGCTGTGGGGAAGCTTGCTTAGCTTATTTTACTAAGACAATGGCCATTCTGGCCCCAGGGGGAACTAGAAAGATGGGAACATGACAAACAGCTCAGACCTTAGAGGTCACACCCTGGTCACAAGTATCCTCACTACCAAGCCTACTACTATGATCTGCATAAGGAAGGAATATAGGAGGGGCGGCTAGGTGGTGCAGTGAGCAGGGCGCCAGCCCTGGAGTCAGAAGGACCTGAGTTCGGATCCGGCCTCAGACACAACACACACACACAATCAAAAACCTAGCCGTGTGACCTTGGGCACGTTACTTAACCCCAATTGCCCTCCAAAAAAAAAAAAGGCAAAAAAAAAAGAAGGAATATAGGGAAATAAAGTGAGGGATTTGAACTAACCCTAACTCTAACAGGAAGGACAGAACTGTATAACCTCACTCCTGCTTCTATATGAGTACGAATGTGGGTGTTTCTAGTGAGCACCACACCCACTTCCTCATGGAAAGTCTTCCTCTGCCCACTCTATTTCTGAGTTCTTTCAGTGAGAAGGGGTTTCCCATTTTAAGGGGAATTTTACATGGATCTTCCTAAGGGCCCCCAGGACAGTGGAAGCTCACCTGGGCTAACTCCCTGACCCTGACTAGGATGTCCTATAGTTCCCATAAGTATATTTCTCACATCAATGAACACCAATAAGGAAGGAAAGGAGAGAGAGAGAGAGAGAAAAAACAGGAAGATATGATCCAAGGAAGAACCATGGCCTACATATCCATTTTGTAGGGCACTTAGCTCTGCTGGTTCTGGGATGATCTCTGATTATATATTGAAAGAGTTTTGTAGGATAGCCAGCCAATAGGGGTCCTGGATTCTTTCTGTGATCTTATATGGATTTACTTCTGCATATTATGTGAGATATGGTGAAGACCCCTCATTAACTTTTAGGCTAGGGGACCCTCATAGAATTAAAGGTTGAGTTTTCAATTCAGTTTTTCTGTAAAAACAAGCTGCTGACCCTGAAGTGTTCCAGGAGGAAAGGATAGGAACACACATTTGCATGTTTACCCAGGTCAAAAAACAACAATGAGGGAGTGTAAGAACTTTTGAAATACTAAATCTGTGGGATAATTGTGTCTGCTTGTTCCCATGAGACCGGGACCTGATGGGGTGTTTGGGTGCCTGTGCTTGAACCACAGTTTGTAAAATCACATCAGTTTGCAAAATCACATTTCTCCCTGGCCTCAAATTCCGCCAGCCTCAGAGCATTATCTCTGCCCCTTCCCCCTGCTAGCTCTGCCTAGCAACAATTCATGAACTGCTTATCTCTGGTACAATAACAAGCTACACCTATGAATCCTTCACTAAACCATCTACAACCTTTTTTAGCTTAGACAAATGTTATCTCCCCTTAGTATAATGGCCAGCTGTACCTACGAATCCTTCAATGCACTATCTATAAGTTAATTCCTCAGCCAATTAGGCCCATCCTGAATCCCTGTTAGCCTTGGTTCCCAACATCCATCTTGTCAAACATGATACTGATGGGTGGCAGACTAGGCACTTCTCAGTCAGCCCTGACTGCTAGCTGACTTAGTGACATTTCAAGGCTAAAACCACACCTCCATGCAGCCCCACCTTGGGCTATTTCCCAGTGAATTATGGGCAATATGCCTGCTCAGTTGATATTAAAAGTGCACATTCCTTTAGGCACTGACCACTCCTTAACTCCTCCCTAACCCCACTCTTACTCACCTAGTTAGCATAATTGACCCCTGATTTACTCTTGTAACTCTTTATAAACTATATCTATGACTTCCTTAAGGTTGCAGGTTCCCTAAGACCTCCTGCCCGCTGTGTAGCATAACAATAAACTTTTACCAACTTGACTCAGAATGCTTGAGCCTATGAATTCATTCCAGATTGCCCACTGACTCTGGTCACTGAGGTCCCTCAAACACCTACTATCCCTCGTCAGACCCACAAAATATGGAATATTACAATTCTTGGTTCCTTGCCCAGTTATACTGTAAGGGCAAGCTGACCTAGAAGTATTCCAGGAACAAGGACAAGAACACAGGCTTTGATCACATCTGTACATTAATCTAAAGAAAAGGGGACCTGAAAAATGCAAGAGTTGTGCCAAAGTTCACAGACTGCTAAATTTACAAAATAATCGCACCTACTTGTTCTTTACATAAGCACTGTCATTTGGGGTAGATTTATCGTGTCCATATTGTGCCCTCAAAGCCCAGTCTGACACTAAGAATGTATTGGATGCACTCAGTGTTAGTCACCCTTTCTTGAAAGGTCATAATAAACACCTTTCTACTTTCTACCTTGAGAAGCCGCTGGGTTTAATTGGAGTAAGAGTCTTCATTACCCCACACAATATAAACAGGAGAAGCCACTTTGGGTGAAAGAGTTCCTCCAGAGCATATGCCCCACTCCCTGCCTGCAGTCTCTGCTCCATCTGAAATGGGGCTGTACATTTCACCCCTGGAACAGGAGTGGAGTCCCAGAGAGTAATAGTACCAAGAAAATAACAGGAAAGAAAGAAGGACATCACTCAATTCATGACTTGCATACAGGTATGCTGGTAAATCATTGGTGCATGTTTAACAACAAGCTCTCCAGGAATAACATGTACCCATGACACACTTTTTATGGCAACTTTTTAAGTTTTATGTATGCTGTTAACATTTTCTCCATCAGTTTCTTAAGTTTAGACAATCAACAAAACAATAAATCAATCCCTGATTTGTGGCTTGCCAACTTCCAAGGTAAATATGCTTTCACTGGATGTTTAACAATCGGGCTCAGTTCACAGTTCCAGCATACCCCTGCCTGCATCCAGCATTTCCAACTCTCTTTGCTTTCCATTGAAAAGTAGAGTAAGTATGTTTGCATTGGAAAATATTCTGTGTGACCCTTCTTTCCTCGTCAGGGAGAGCCTAGGACTCCACAACAGTTTAGTGCCCCCCATTTTTCCATGTAGTTGGGTAGACATTCCATTGAGTGAGTCTATCTCTTAGGACAGGTGCTGCAAATAGACAATGACCTGAGTGAATAATTGCATAGGAAGAGGAAAAAAGATGGAATTGTACTTGGGAAATTAATCAGTGCTTTTAATGATGCCAAGCTGTTCCCTGAAACAAACGATGATGCCCTATAGCTCCCATAGCTAGTGATTCCAAGGATACAGTATAAGCAGGTTGTAGCATTGTACCTGATATTTGTACACTGGGAAATTCTTGAGGCAGTTTGTACTTTTTATTGACAGAGCTCTGTAGCAATTACCCAACAAAGAAAATTTTGGGAAACTTCCCTTTTACTGGCTTTTGACCCAGGTAGACCCAGTGCAAATACTTGTAAAGTCTTTTGTAATCTCTGTTATTTGCATTAGAAAGCATTCCCTGATTGTGAGCTCTGAGATGGGGATTGGAAGTTTAAAGACTTCTACTTACTTCCATTTTGGGATAATGATTTGAGGAGGAAGCTAGGATGAAAGAAAAGGAAGGGTAGGCCCCCAGGAGGGTGAGGTGAAGAAAATAAAGGACACAAGTATCCCCTGGCTTCAAAAAGGAAGAGAAGCCTAGAGGTTAGCAGAAGCTGAGTGAGCCAAGTCCTAGGGAACTCTCCCATGGCCCAACTTTGACTCCCTCTTCTGACTATAGTGGAAGAACACTGCACCCAAGTGACTGAGATCTGGTAATATCTTCCATCCTAGTGATTGATGTGGGGTAAGGGTGATGGGGTGCTTGGGATCTATGTCTGTAACATCAGTCTCTATTTGTAATATCAGTCTGTAACATCAGTTTGTAAAAGGGGTGCTTGGGATCTATGTCTGTAAAATCAATTTGTAAAACCAGTCTGTAAAATCACATTTTCCCCTCCCCAGCCCCAGAGCATTAACTCTGCCCCTTCCCTCTGCCAGTACTCTGCCCAGCAACAATTCATGAACTGTTTATCTCTGCTTGGAACAATAACAAGCTACACTTATCCTTCACTAAACTATCTATAAACATTTTAGCTTAGGCAAATGTTATCTCCCCTAGTAGAGTGGCCAGCTGCACCATGAATCCTTGAGTGCCCTATCTATGGGTTAACTCCTTAGCCAATTATACCCATACTGAGTCTCTGTTAGCCTTGGTTCTCAACATCCATCTTGTCAAACATGACACTGATGGGTGGCAGACTGGGCACTTCTCAGTTGACCCTGACTGCTAGCTGACTTAGTGATGTTTCAGGCCTAAAAACCACACCTGCAGGTAGCCCCACCTTGGGCTATTTCCCAGTGAATTATGGGCAATACGCCTGCCCTGGCAGTTGATATTAAAAGTGCATGGTCCTTTAAGCACTGACCACTCCTTAATTCCTCCTTAAACCCACCCTTACTCACCTAGTTAGCATAATTGACACCTGATTTACTGTCTTGACTCCTTAAAACTATACCTGTGATTTCTGTAAGTTTGCAGGTTCCATAAGAATCCTTGCCCACTGTGCTGTACAGCGTAACAATAAACTTTTACAATCTCGGCTTCAAAGTTTGTTTGAGCCTGGTGAATTCTTTCCAGACTGAATTGCAGGGTTTCTGGTCACTAATAAGGATCAGGGTTCCTGCAGAACCTATTACCCTTCCCTCATCAAGGTGGGGGTGTGTGCTGAAGTCAGTTTGTAGGGGCTCTTAATCTGATTAAGTTTTTAGTGTATTTACACTTCACAAGTTGGTAAAGGCTACAAATTGGGGCTTGATAAATTGTTTTTGATTTAGAAAATCATGGGGGAAAAGTTGATTCAGATTAAATTTAAAAGTGCATCATGCATACTTTTTTTTTTTTTGCCCAGAGAACCAGCTGTTATGCCTTTACCAGTGTGAGGGATAATTTGCAGTGAAGTTTCCCCATTCTGAAAAATCAAATCTAGAGTGGCTTCAGCATCCACTAGGCCTAAGTTTAGAAGTCACCTGACTTACAGGAATCTGGGACTTAGAACAATGGACACCCTCCCCAGGGCCACCTCAGCACAAGATATGCCAAATAAGGATAAAACCTGCTTTCCTGGCCTTGCACTGGACACACACATGTTTCTGTGTCCTTTGCCTCTGAGATAGATTCCCACTTAGGTTATGGGCCTGCCTCCCTACCAATAAGAGTGAAGGCCAGTTGGAGGGTTGGGTTTCTGCATTAGAAGGTTATATAACCATGGGCTTGCTTCTACCCATTGCTCCCTCCCTGGCAGATGCCATTTGAGAGACAGGGGCAGAGTCCTTTCTCATGAGAAAGAATAAAGACCTTTTCTGATCCCAGATTCAGACTCTGAACTCTTTTATCCCACACACCAGCACACTCCTAGATATAACTACGGTTATGCCTTTCACAGCATGCCACTACCACCTTCCCACACCCACAATCTGGAAAAAAAAAACAAAAAAATCTGGTTCTCCCTTCATACTAGAAAAGAAGTCTGAATTATTATGGTACTAAAAGATAAAATATGTTGATGTTATACAATATGATACATATATTTTATGCATTTCTGAGTTCCTAATCTTTTTTTTTTCTTTGTCTGCTGGCCTTCATGTGTCAACTGTGGCTTCCACAAAACTCCCTCCCAAATTCCCATTTATTTATTTTATTTATTTATATTATTATTAAATTCTTATGATGACCCATTACATATCAAAACTGCAACAGGAAAAGTTATGATGTGACAGGGATAACTATATATCCTTTGTCTTGAACCTCTTGCCCTTACTCAACTTTCTTATACTCTAGACCCTGAGTATCTCAAGGTCAGCCTTATACTTTGTTTGTGTGAATAAAATATACCATAATAAAGGCCTATTGGAAATAAATAAATAAATATATGAATGAATGAATAAAGATAAGGAAACTGATTTAGAGAATTTTCCAGTGGAAAAGTGGGAATAAAACTATGTCTGTCTTGACCTCAAGTCCAAAGCTCTGTCCACCAATCATGCTATCTCCACCAATGAGGACATACATGGCTTATTATAAGATGTTATACCAGAAATATATAATCAGAAAGCGTGTGGGAGGGAGGTGGGAAAGCTATTCATGGAGTGAAAGTGAAGGATAACAAATGTGCAGTCCAGAAGTTATGCTAAGATCCACAAAATAGCAACGGCCTCCCAAAATGGTCTTGGGTAGGTCTCTTATTCATTGAAGGATGTAGGCAAAGAATTGCAGAGGATGGAAAGATCATGGAGGTAGAACTAGAAAGCATTTGAGATTTCTTATGACTTGAAGATACAATTATGGAGAGCTGGAGACTGTTCTAATATTTGGGGGCTATTATCAGAAATGTGCACCATTGCCACAGAGCCTTTTGATGACCTTATCTGTGGATAAGTGAAAAGATTCGAAAGCAGAGAATGAGGTGGGGAACAGAAGAAGGAAGCAATCTGGCTTCAACCCTCCAGAACCTGGAGGACAGTTTGGGTGTGAAACATGAGCAGATCTTTAAGGATCTAACCAGCTACTTCCTTCATACACCCATGTTGACTTTTGCCAACCCAATGAAGCACTTTCTGTATGCTGACACCAGTACCTGGAAAGCTAGGAGGCAATTATATACCAGGAAGGGTTGTGGTTGTGGTTTATCTTTTGTTCTGGAAAAGGACCATGGCATTAGAAAGGTGATGCCATGACTTGCAAATAAATTGGATTTAAGTGAGGGAGTACTGTGCAAAGTCGGCAGACTCACTTTCTCCTCTGGAGCCATCTGGGTCCAGTGGCCAGATATAGATCAGGATGTCCATTGATGCAGTAGGAGACTTTGATCTTTTTAACTAAGGTCTTTCCAAGTTCTCATATTGACTAAGGACACCAGGCAGGAAATGTCTACCAGAAGCCCATTGCACTTACCAAGACAGGATTTAGTAACAGGAAGACTTGCTATCCAAACCAAATTGGAGTTCTTAGCTTTGATGGGGGATGCTAGATAAGTTCACTGGATCATAGGATCATACTTTTATAGTTAAAAGAGATCCTCAAACAGCATCTCTACCCCTTAGAGGAAACCAGGTGGTGAAACAGGTAAAGAGATAGGCCTGGGATCAGAAAGACTTGAATCCAAATTCAGCCTCCAACATTTATTAGCTGTGTGACCCTGGGCAAGTCACCTTATTGCCTCAGGTTCCTTATATGTAACATGATATAATAACACCTACCTCCAAGGTTTGTTGTAAGGATCAAATGAGATAATATTTGTAAAGCACTTAGTAAACTTTAAAGTGCTATATAAATCGATACTCTACGATCACAAAATTGTATTTCCTCCATATAAGAACTGCAGGAGGGGACAAAGTCAGTGCAAGAGACAGAATGGGATGGAGTGATGAGGGATGGCTCCTTGCAGGAGGTGAGACTTAAACTGATCCTTAAAGAATTTGTCAGATTCAAATAGGCAGAAGAGAATGTGAGGGTAGCAATCAACGTCTCTATGACAGTTTCTTCAAATAGGAATAATGGTAACAACAACAGCAGCAACATCTCCCTCCCAGGTTTGTCTGAGGATCAAATGGAATAGTGTTTCCGAAGTGCAGAGCCCAGTGACTGACATACAGTGGGCACTTAAATGCCTGTTTCCTTCCCTCTCCCCATTTTACAGATAAAGAAACTGGATCTTCTTACACCTCACTCCCTGACACACACTCTTCAATCTTTCTGACTGTTCCAGGAACAAGTTGCTCCACCTCTCAGCTCCACACATTCCCTTCAGCTGTGCCTCCATAACTGCCTCCTGGCTTCCCTGGCTTCCTTCAGGTACTGACTCAAATCCCACCTTCTATAGGAAGTCTTCCCCAATCCCTTTTAATCCCACTGCCTTCTCCCTGTTGATTATTTTCCCTTCATTCTATTTATAGTTTGCTTGTTACATATTTGTTTACGTGTTGTGTCTCCCATTAGATTGTAAGCTCCTTCAGTCTAAGACCGTCTTTTGCCTCTTTTTATATCCTCAGTGCTTAGCACAGTGCCTGGTATTTATTGATAAAGTCTGAGACATTGAATTTGAAATTCAACTCAAAGAATGGACAGACAACCTTCTGATCTGTGTTCTGACCCTTACAAACAAAGAGTGAATACTGCCTTCCAGAGACAGGTCATGGAAGTGATCCTCATTGTCCATTACTGTCCAGGAAAGGCCAGTGTGAGTGTGGATGGCCTGTCAGAATCTTTGGTGGTCCTCCTTGAAGTGGTGAAGGAAATCTGTGACGTCAGAAAGCAGGACCTCAAAACACCAAAAAATCGAGACTTCAAATCTAGGACTTCAGAGTGTATACAAAGATGTCAGCAAGTAATGTCACACTGGATCAATCCTCCTTTCCCAGACATTGGTGACAAGCACAGCTACAGAATGGGGGAGAGGGGAACGTAAGAAATTATACAAGTGAGGTACCCCCCCACCTCTCAGAGAACACCCTAGAGTAAAGGAAGAGTCAGAGTTTGAAGCTATTTGATGGAATGATGCCCCGGATTCTCACCCATAAAAGCAGCACATTTAGATAGCACTTTAATGCTTACAATGTGCTTTAGCAGCATCTTCTTATCTGATCTTTACAACAACCATATGAGGTCAGATACCTCCATTTTACAGACAAGGAAACTGAGACTCAGAGTGGCCCAAAGAGGCTAGTAATGTCTGAGAGTAGAATTCAAATCTAGGTCTTCCTAACTCAAATGCAGCACTCTCCACAACACCATGCATTCCCTCAAACTGACCCTACACAGGAAACAAGAAATCAGTTGGCACTAACTGAGGCCTACTCCTCCACACCTCTCAAAAGACTAAGGAAAGTAAAAGACAATAGGTTGGTGGAGAGTCAATACCAAGTAACTGAAATATTAAGTAATTTGCCAATCTACCAAATGCCCTAGGAAATGGTCAGGACCCTACAAAGATAACACACCACTTGCCTGTTTGCCCGTAGATCCCTTGGCAAACAGGGATGTAAACAAAGGTACTGAGGAAGCATCTCCAAGAATGCCCAGTACACCAAAGATATCAATGAATTAATCAAGGAAAACATTAAGTGACTACTATGGGTCAGGCACTGTACTAAGCAAAGGATATAAAGAGAGAAAACACAGTCCCTGCCTTCAAGGAACTTACAATCCAATGGGGGAAGCAACATGTAAACAAATATCTGCAAAGCAAGCTATTTACAAGATAAATAAAAATAATTAACGGAGAAAAGGCACTGGCATTAAGGGAAGGCTTCCTGTAGAAGGTAAGATTTTAGTTGGTACTTAGAGGAAGCCAGAGAGGTCAGTAGACATTGTCAATCTGTATTGGCAAAGTGAATTTTTTCACTTAGCTCCCAATACAAAATAAAATCATAGGTAAGTGTGGGTCAAAAATAAAACAAAATAAATAAATTCCCACCTTGGGGAGGGTGGGAATAAGCTGATAATTGTTAAAGCACCTTAAGGCTTTCAAGCACAAAGAAGGGACAGGTGTCACTACAGAGCACGATTAGGGGAAAGGGGAGAGAATTGAGAGAAACTTCCTCCCACTTTTGTGGAGAAGACTTTTGACCTCTACCATCTATGGATGGCTTCCTTTTAGACTTAGCTGACCAAGAATGACAGTGATCTGAAAGTGGCTGCCCTTGTAGCTCCCTTCCTCAGAGCCTGTTCTTGATTTATTTCTAAGAGTAGCTGAATCCTGAATGTGCCAGGGTTATACAGTCCAATAGTACTCTCCTGCTTTACCTTAAGAGCTCCAAGTCCCCAGATCTACCCTCACTGAGCAAACCTTCCATCTCTCTAGAACATGGGTTCTCAATTTGAGTTCATGCCCATGGGTAATTTTCAGGGGTCTGTGAACTTGGATAGGAAAAAATTACATCTTTATTTTCACTAACCTCTAACTGAAACTTAGCATTTCCTTCCTTCAATTGTGAATGTGGACCACAAACCAGAGTGGAATTAGCAGAACTTTGTCACCAATAGAAATAACAGATATTTTGATGTCACATTACAATTATTGAAAATATCCAGGCTAGGGGTGGCTAGGTGGTACACTGGCCTTGGAGTCAGGAGGACCTGAGTTCAAATCCAGCCTCAGACACTTGACACACTTACTAGCCATGTGACCTTCGGCAAGTCACTTAACCCCAATTGCCTACCCTCCCCCCTCCAGAAAAAAAAAGAAAAAGAAAACATCCAGACTGAATGGGTTTTGTGTGGCTTCATTCCTGGTGGGTATGGAGGAGAAGAGATAGTCCCTAGTCTCCTGGTGATGGGGGTAAGGGACAAGGAAGAATGGTGATCCTCAGAAACACTTCACTGTCAATCTTTTGATTGGGCCCCAGGGTAGATAACAGTCCAGGTCAGATTAGGGAGTCTGCAATAGGTCTCAGCTAGAGAAGGAGTATGTATGGAGTGGATGGCAAGCACCTTGGCTATGGAATAAAAAACCTATATTCAGATCCTTCCTTTGTCACTAGCTCTATAAACTTGAACAAGTTGAAACCTCTCTGGATCTCAGTTTCCTCTCATGAAATAATGGAGTTGGAGTAGATAGCCTATAAGGTCCATTTTAGCTCTAAAGCTATGACTGGGTTTCTTTCTCTCTCTCTCTCTCTGTATATAGATGACAAAATAACCCCAGGCTAGAATTTAGTATGTGTAGGAGAGATAGATGATTTTAGCCTAGAGGAATACAGAAAAGGGAGGGGTACCAATAAGAGAACAGGACATGACTAGGTCAGAGGCAGTCTGTTCAAGAAAGATTAGGCCTAAAGAATCTGTAAATTGGGCATAGTAAATACTATTTACCTTATAGAGTTGTTTTAAGCTTCAAATGAGTGTATAATCTGACTTTTGGGTGGAGGGATTTGGTAGAGAACTGACCTTGACTTTTTTTTTTAAACAAATGCTTTATTAACTTCTGTTTTACATCATTCATTTCCGCCAGATTTTGAGTTACAATCATTTTCCCCCTGTTATTCCCCTACCCAACCTCCCAGAATAGCAGTCCCACAAGATATCGCTTCCTCCAGTCTGCTCTCTCCCATACCTTCTCCCATACCCCCTTCGACTTTTCCATTAGAGGAAGGTGAATCTTTGTGTCCCAATGCCTGCACATCTTATCTCATAAAATATATGCCTTTCCCTACATTGGGTAGATTTGTTGAGGATGAACTGGAAATATGGGGAGAACTTGGAGGCGAGAAAATTTTTAGGAAGCTGATGCATCAGAAGTTGATGAGGGTCTAGAGTAGGATCTAGCTTTGGGAATGGAGAGGACAGGCATTACCATAGACCAGTGGTAAGACAAGGGGTGGGGCAATGACATGATGAGAGCTGGGCTTTCAGCAGATGATGATGGTGATAGCAATACCAAATGTAGATAGTGCTTCAAAATTTGCAAAGCACTTTCTCTGTCACACTGTCCTCACTGTTGGTTTTGCAGAACCAGTATCATCTTATAAATGACATACTCACTTGTTGCTTCAAATAGAGCTCATATGGCCAGGTCTCCAGCCTTCTCACTATTATGGCCACCTTCTTTCCTGGAATATTTCAGTTTTTCAATGTCATTTCAAAAATCCATTTAATCAGAACCATATATGATACTCTGGAAGAAGTACGATCATGACAGATTAAGGCAGGACAGTCACTTCCCTCTTTCTGGATACCATGCTTTTATTAATGATGTTTCAGATGCCATTAGCATTTTTGCTAGCCACTTTCCTCACTAATGTTGAGTTTTCAGTCTACTAAAACCCTGCAGAATTTATTCTGACATGGCTAGAATTGATATCTAGCCACATCTCATTAATCATGTATTTGTCCAGATTATTTCTTAAACCCAAGAATATGACTGTATATTTATCCATTTTTAATTTTTTTAAACAAATGTTTTATTAACTTCTGTTTTACATCATTCATTTCCACCAGATTTTGAGTTACAATCATTTCCCCCTTGTTATTCCCCTACCCAACCTCCCAGAATAGCAGTCCCACAAGATATCACTTCCTCCAATCTGCTCCCTCCCATACCTTCTCCCATACCCCCTTCGACTTTTCCATTAGAGGAAGGTGAATCTTTGTGTCCCAATGCCTGCACATTTTATCTCCCTATTACAAGCAAAAGAGTATTAATAATAGTATTTATATATATTTGAAACATTTAATGTTAAGACCTCGAATTTCAGATCCATTTCCTTCCTCCCTTGTCACCCATTCCCTCTGGGGAGATAAGTAATTCAGTATATGTTGTACATATCTAGCTATGCAAAACATTATCCTAATCAGGGAAAAGAAATCAAAAGGAACTTATCAAAGTTGAACTATTTACATTCCTATATGGAAAAGCAATAACTGTGACTGATGATATCTTTCTCACTATGAAAATAATGGAAGAAGGGTGTGTGGTCATATGAATACATATGTGAATGTGTGTGTATGTGGTTACAGTTATATATGGATAGAGGGCATAGGTTGAATTTGTTGGGAAGGGAGAATACTCAAGGGATGAAATTATGAGGTGAGAGGAAAGTGGCAAGAGGAGATGGGGAGAGACAGGGTAGGGTAAACTATCCCATGTAGAAGAAGCAAGGGGAAGTGGTTGCAAAGGAGGGGGAGAATAAGGAAGGCTAAAAAGGCAAAACCACATTCACATTGAATTTGGTTCAGGGAGAAAATGATATACATACTAAATGGGATATCTCAACCTGCAGCAGGATAGGGGGAAGGGGGGATGAGAGGAGGGATGGTGGAAGGGAGGGCATCCTTGGGGGGAGGGGAGGTTGGAAGTACCCACTATAGAAGAGGGACAGGATCATGTAGGGAATGGACCAGGTGGGGGGTGGGATGAGTGGGAGGGAATTATAAGCAGCCTTGTACAATATATCTACTATGATAATGTTTTGCATAGCTAGACATGTACAACATATACTGAATTACTTATCTCCCCAGAGGGAATGGGTGACAAGGGAGGAAGGAAATGGATCTGAAATTCGAGGTCTTAACATTAACATTAACATAACATTAACATTAACATTAACATAACATTAACATTAACATAATTAACATTTCAAATATATATAAATACTATTATTAATACTCTTTTGCTTGTAATAGGGAGATAAAATGTGCAGGCATTGGGACACAAAGATTCACCTTCCTCTAATGGAAAAGTCGAAGGGGGTATGGGAGAAGGTATGGGAGAGAGCAGATTGGAGGAAGTAATATCTTGTGGGACTGCTATTCTGGGAGGTTGGGTAGGGGAATAACAAGGGGGAAATGATTGTAACTCAAAATCTGGTGGAAATGAATGATGTAAAACAGAAGTTAATAAAACATTTGTTTAAAAAAATTAAAAATGGATAAATATACAGTCATATTCTTGGGTTTAAGAAATAATCTGGACAAATACATGATTAATGAGATGTGGCTAGATATCAATTCTAGCCATGTCAGAATAAATTCTGCAGGGTTTTAGTAGACTGAAAACTCAACATTAGTGAGGAAAGTGGCTAGCAAAAATGCTAATGGCATCTGAAACATCATTAATAAAAGCATGGTATCCAGAAAGAGGGAAGTGACTGTCCTGCCTTAATCTGTCATGATCGTACTTCTTCCAGAGTATCATATATGGTTCTGATTAAATGGATTTTTGAAATGACATTGAAAAACTGAAATATTCCAGGAAAGAAGGTGGCCATAATAGTGAGAAGGCTGGAGACCTGGCCATATGAGCTCTATTTGAAGCAACAAGTGAGTATGTCATTTATAAGATGATACTGGTTCTGCAAAACCAACAGTGAGGACAGTGTGACAGAGAAAGTGCTTTGCAAATTTTGAAGCACTATCTACATTTGGTATTGCTATCACCATCATCATCTGCTGAAAGCCCAGCTCTCATCATGTCATTGCCCCACCCCTTGTCTTACCACTGGTCTATGGTAATGCCTGTCCTCTCCATTCCCAAAGCTAGATCCTACTCTAGACCCTCATCAACTTCTGATGCATCAGCTTCCTAAAAATTTTCTCGCCTCCAAGTTCTCCCCATATTTCCAGTTCATCCTCAACAAATTTACCCAATGTAGGGAAAGGCATATATTTTATGACCTCCATGGGTGATCATCGTATTAGATTGAATTATTCCAGATTTTTAAGGTAATGGGAAATACTTTCTGTGCTGGGTGCCTTCTTGTCTTTCTCCTTGTTTGAGGGAGTAGAGGAAACAGAAAGCTGAGAAGTTGTATAGTAATGTGGGTGGAACATCCTGGGTGGAACATCTTGCCTTGAGGTTAGAAACATTGCTGCTGATGAAAGGTGCTGTCCATCTCCAGAGAAAGAACTGGTGGAGCCTGAATGTAGCTCAAAGATACTTTTTCTGCTCTTTATTTTTCTTGGGAATTTTTGTCTGCGTTTTCTTTCACAGTATGACTTACATGGAGATGTTTGTTGCATAACTACAAATGTATAACCTATGTCAACTTCCTTGCCTTCTCAATGAGAGGGGTAGGGAAGGAAGGGAGAAAATTTGGAACTCAGATTTTGAAGGGAAAAAAAGAATGTTAAAATTATTTTTACATGTAACTGAGGAAAAGAATTAAAAAAAAAGGAAGATTCCTAAGTGATTGAGAGCCTTTAGTTTTAGAGTGGACCAATGAACTCAGTTCAATGTTCTTAAGTGAAGTGATTTACCAAAATCAATCAATGTAAAGGCTGTCCTAGTGAGAAAATGCTAATATGGTCTGGGTTCTTTTCAGCACTCTTTAAAACTAGTCTCCCACCATAGACAGAATCAGGACAGACTTCTCTAGCACCAAGGAGGTTTAGTCAAGGAGGTCTACAATAGAAAGCTTAGATGCTACTCAGTCTGAGAGGAGGCAGCGCACATCTCCCCCCTAATATATATCTGAAATTGTTAATTTGCTTTTCCCTTGTAAATGAATCACAGGATGCACACTATTACACTCTGTCATGTGTGGAGCCAGAGAAGAAAAGGGACAGAAGGATGTAGATCCTGAAAAAAGAGCAAGACAGTGGCAATAGCAGAAAAGAGAGCGCAATTAGAATTCAAGTTAATTTTAAAAATCAGTGGAAAGTGAAAAACCCTCAAAGGTGAGGGTCTTCTGTATTGGTTCCAAGTAGAGATAAGGTTCAATATCAATGGATTTGGGATGGATTTCAGCTTGATGTAAAGGAGAAGATTCTGCTAAATAGAACTGTCCCACAGTGAAATGGGCTATCTTGGAAAAGTAATGAGTTCCCCATCACTAGAAGTGTTGTTGTTTTTTTAACTTAAAAAAAATTTTTTTATAAGACAGTTTAAATCAGAAACGAGCATCACAAGGATATTGTCAAAGGAATTCTTCCTCAAGTACTGGTTGGACCAGATGATGTTTGAGGTTCCTTGGGGCTCTGATATTCTAGGATCCTACAACAAAATTCACTTGGAAAGTTCAAGTAGGAATCAGTTGGCTTGTGACTAAATGCTGACCAAACTGCCCTCCATTCATTTCGGAGGTGGGAAAATGCCTCTTACTGTCGCCAGACACATCTGACCAGTCAGTGCGTTGGTTGTTACTGCTGAACTGTCTTATTGCACATCTTTGTTTCAAGATTGAAGTTCACTGAATGAGGGGAGCGGAGGAACCTATTCAGAAATTAGAGTTTCGGTGGGTCTGGTGTCCGTGCCGGACTTTCCCACGTGTGCTCTGTGTGTGCCCTAGGGACGTCTTGGGGGTCAGGCTTTGCACTGCCCCAGGCTGGGGCACAGGGCTCACTAAAGGGCTGGAAGGTGACTGGGACCTGCACGTTTCTTGGTGCTTTCCTGCGCCCGAGGTCCTGCTTCCCCGCCTGTTAGCGGAGTCTCAGCATCCCTGCTGATCCCTGCAGACAAGACGCTCAAGACTTGGGAACTGGAGGGGGTTCCCCGTCCTTTAAGGTCTAATCTGGGACCCGGTGCCCAAAGTAGGGCAGAAGCCCCCAGGCAAGGCCAGACGGAACGGAAGCATGGGGGTAGGGGGACTCAAGGACCCCGGAGCATCAGAGCTTGAGCCAGAAGTAGAGACGGGAGGTCCCGGGAGAGGGGGGTTTCCAGAAAACCTCAGGGGCTGAGCCCAGCAGTAAGAAGCAGAAAAACAGGAACAACCGAGACGAGAGACCTGGAGGAGCGAGAGGGGAGGGGGAAGAAAGAGGGGAGGGGGGGAAGAGAGAGGAGGGGAGAGAAAGAGGGGAGGGGGGAAGAGAGGGGAGAGGGAGGAGGCACAGGAACAGAGACCCTAAGGGGCAGAGACAGAGAGAAGGCAATGAAGGCCTAGGGGAGAGGGGGATGGAGGGAGGGACAGACGAGGAGAGGAGACAGTCCCCTCCCTGGGCCGCAGCCACATGCCCCGCCCCCTTCCCCCCATAAGGGGTCTGTGTGTCCCCCGGCAGCCACCAGGGGGCGCTGCTGGGAGCGCGGGGCAGCCGGAGCAGCCACAGGAGGGAGAGCGGAGGAGGCCGAGACCTGCAGGTTCAGGGGGAGACGCGGGAGGGTAGGGGGGCAGCCCGGCGTGGGTTCAGACCCCGACCCTGTGCTCTCGCGGGGACGGCGGCCGGGAGCCCCGTCTGGGGGGCGGGGCCGGCCTTGTCTTCGACAGACGGGGGTGTGGGTGCAGGGGTCCTGCCCCGCCCGGGGACCCCAGCCTCCACGGGGCCCTGGGGCCTCCGGCTCCCGCGGCCCACGTTCTCCGAGCCCTCCCAGCCCCGACATCTCGTATTCTAACTTTGATGTTCTGTGTTCTAAGCTCCCGTCCTGGCCCCGACAACCCGTGTTCTAAGCCTCCCCTCCCCCTCAGACATCCCCGTGTTCTAAGAGTAGTCTGGATCAGACATTCTGTGTTCTTGTGCTAAGCATTCCCCCACCTCAACTTTGATGTTCTCTGTTCTAAGCTCCCTTCCCCCCTCAGACATCCTTTGCTCTAAGAGCCATCTGGATGAGACATCCTCTGTTCCTGGTTCTAAGGACCACCCCCCCATCTCTGACATCCTGGGTTCTATGTTCTAAACTCCCCTCCTGGCCTTGACAATCCGTGTTCTGAGCCTCCCCTCTCCCCTCAGACATCTATGTTCTAAGAGACATCTGGATGAGACATTCTGTTCTTTGTTCTAAGGACCATCACCACCACTATCCTCCCAGCTCTGACATCCGGTGTTCTAAAGCCCCTCCAGGTCTGACATTCATGTCCTGTGATTCCCCCTGGCTCTGACACTGTGTGTTCTCTGTTCTAAGAACCCTTTCAGCTCTGGCTTCCTCTGTTCCGTGTTCTAAGGGCCCTCACAGCTGGGACATCCTTTGTTCCAAGTCCCCTCCACAGCTCTGACTTTCCTGTTCTGAATCCCCTCCTGGCCCTGATTTTCTGTGTTCTCTGTCCTAAGGACCCTTCCAGCTCTGACACTCTGTGTTCTGTATTCTAAAGTCCCTCCCAGCTCTGATAGTCTATGTTCTAATGTTCCTCCCCATTCTGCCATTCTGTGTTCTAAGTTCCCTCCTAGCTCTAGCATGCTAGCATTCCTGGATCATTGTGGCTGCCCAGGCACAGCTTTTCCTCAACAGATACCCTATACAGAGGGAGCTGCACTGCCAGCCCTGGGGAGAAGGAGACTGATGAAAGTCCGGATGGAGTAAATAACACCCTTCCTCTCCCCAAGCTGCCTGCATCACTGGGCTCTCCTCTCCTCGATTCCTGCCCCCTCCATTTCTCACACTCTTCCTTCTTTTTCCTTGTTCACTACCCTCACTCTCTACCTTTCTTTTTCCTGATCATACTGTCCCCCTCATCTCCTTCCTCCTCCTTTCTCCTTTGTCTCCCCCACACACCGTTTTCTCCCTCTTCCCAGAAGCATACAGAATCTGAGTTGGAAAAAGATCTCAGAGGCCATATGACCCAGCCCATACTTGGCCAACAATCCCCTCTACTACACCTCCAACAATTGATCTTTCAATCTTGCTTTAAAGACCCTCTAGTGAGAGAGAATCCAATATGAATCCCTGCCACGCATAGCCTGTTCCACTTTTGGATAACTAATTCTTAAGTAGTCATTATCTTAACCCCCTTACTCTACCCCACCCCCACCCTGTCCTCTTCCTTCTCCCTCTGTCCCCAGTAAAATGGGTGGAGTACCCCATTTCTGAGCATGACTCACACTAGAGCTCCTCCTCATCGTGGGAAGCAGTTTGTAGGGCAGAGGGCTCTGGGAATAGTGCTGCCTCCCCCCTTTGAGGATTTCTTCTGACCAGTCACCTCTGACCCAACTCCAGCCCCATTCTGCTGCAAAAATCTTGTTTTCAGCTGTCCTTCTCCTAGTTAGAACAAGTGACATGGACATTTCTGCCACTGACACAGATTGCAATTCATTACTAGTCAATAGATGAGAGATTTGGAGCTAGAAGGGACCTTAAGGGTCATCTGGACCCACCTCCTCATTTTATAGATAATGAAATTGAGGCTTAAAAAGAGGAGGTTATTTGCCCAAAGTCTCTCACTTGGAAAGTGGCAGATCTGGCACCTTAACCAAGATTTTCCTGGTTCCAGGTCCATAATTCCTTCCAGTATGCAATAGTGCTTTCAATTATGTTTTCAGTTCACCATTAATTCCTCTTGTTTCTACTCTCCCTAAACTCCAATCCATTCTCCATCTAGCTGCCAGAATGATTTCCTTAGGAGATAAGGCTGACCACTTCCCTCCTCAGAAATTTTCAGTGGTTCTACCATAGCGGCTGGGATTAAACAACTAGGGGGTGAGCCTCTGACCTGATCAATTCAACACACTTATCAGGCACCTACTATGTACAAGAAGATAAAAATGAAATTGTTTCTGCTTCCAAAGGGTATATATATAACTGATGGAAAATAAATATTAGGTAATTTGGAAAGGGAAACAGTACAAAGAACTAAGGGGATGATGAAAGGCTTTCCAGTAGGAAGTGGCACCTGGGCACTCTGAGCCACAAAGGAAGGCAAGGCCAAGAGAAGGAGCCTAAGGGCCAGCTTCATTAGGCAGGGATAAAGCTTGGAGAGAGGAGATAGACTACTGTACCCTGGAAACAACTAGCCTGCTCCAGTGGGAATGCAGAGTATAGGAAGGGGAGTAATATGAACAAAAGTCTGGAAAAATAGGCTGGAGGCAGATTTGTAAGTGGCAAGCTGGGAAGTTTGTAATTTATTCTAGAGGCAATAGGGAGCCACTGAAAAATCTCTCAGACAAGTTATATGTTCTGACTTGTGCCTTAGGAAGACTGTGTTTGTAGCTGTGTGGTGGCTGAGGAGCATCTAGACATTGCAATGGATAAAACTGGAGTTAGGAAGACCCGAGGTCAAATTTGGCCTCAGACTCTTACTAGCTATGTGACCCTGGGCAAGTCACTTAACCCTGTTCCTCATCATCAATCCTGTTGCCTCAGTTCCTCGTATATAAAATGAGCTGGAGAAGGAACTGGCAAACTACTCCAGTATTTTTACCAAGGATGTGGTCACAGAGAGTTGGACACAAAACAACAACAAAATTGGAAAGTCATTTGGAGAATGGGGAGACTTGAAGCAAAAGAACTAATTAAGAAACTATTATAATTGTAATAGTCCCTTCAAGGGATAACCAAGGATTGAACTAGAGGGGAATCCATGTGAGTGGAGAGAACAAGATGGAAGAGAGAGATGGTGTGGAGTAGAAGCTACAAGCCTTAGGAACTGGTTGGATAATGGGAAGGAAGGAGAGGAAAGGGTCAGATGACTGAATTTCCAACATGGTAATGAGCTAAATAGAAATAAGCAAGTTTTGGGGGTGGCTAGGTGGCACAATGAATAGAGCACCCGCCCTGGAGTCAGGAGGACCTGAGTTCAAATCTGGCCTCAGACACTTAACACAAGACTAGCTGTTGACCTTGGGCAAGTCACTTAACCCAATTGCCCTACCTTCCCCCATCCAAAAAGCAAAAAGAAAAATCTTTAAAAAAAAAATAAAGACATAAGCAAGCTTGGAGGAGAGATAGGTTTAGGGGAGACTGTAATGAATTCAGAGAATCACAGATCTGAGAGGCAGAAGGGCTCTCAGAGACCATCTAGTCCATTCTCATATGAGGAAACTAAGGCTCAGTGGGATTAAGTAACTTGCCCATGGCTATATACATAGTATCAAAGGTGAGATTTGAACCTAGGTGCCAGACTTTCCACTGTATCATGCTGGGCATGTTGAATTGGAAATGTCTGTGGAGCATCCAGCTGTAGAGGTCCATCTGGCATTTGGCAACTTGGGACTAGAGTCTGAGGGAGAGATTAGGGCTGTGTGTATAGATTTTGGAGTCACTGACAAGGAGATGATAGTTGCATTTGTGGGAGAGGGTGTTTGATGAGATTACTGAGAGTATAGAGAAAAGATGATGGGCCATAATAGTGCCTTAGGGTCAGGAGATGGGTGGTGCCTCAACAAAGGAGTCAGAGAGGATGTCGGACAGGTAGGAGGAAAACCAGGAAGAGGGCAGTGTCACCAAAGCCAAGGAATGAGGGGGCATTCATGAAAAGGACGTGGCTGATAGTGTGACAAGGTGCCAAGGAGTCAGGAAGGATGAGGATTGAGAAGAGTGTATCAGGATGGTAAGAAATTAAGAAAGTAATGGGAGGTGCAGAGATGGAGGTGGCAAGGGCAGGTGACTTTCTTTTCCTAGGAGTTTGGCTGTGAAAGTTTGACTGTGAGATTTGGGAGGATGAGCATCCACTCAGCACTTGGTCAGACCTGGTGTGAGCCATGCTGGTGTTAGATGGAGTCCTGGCAGCAAGAGGCCCAGTGATTAGGGAGGGCTGAGAGCACTGCTGTGGTCCTCGAATGACAAGATACAAGCCTATACTCAAAGCCTTTCCAGCTCGGTAAGACTTGCCAGGATTTGTGGTCTACTGGATGGAATAGCCTTGAAGAATCCAGGCTCACCTTCATACCCTGATGGGATATCAGAGGAGGACTTCAGCAGACATGTGGTTATAATCAATAACTCACATTTACCTACCACTTTTAGGGTTCACAAGCTGCTTTCCTCAAAATAACTCAGTGGAGTATATAGAACAAACACGACCGTCCCCATTTTATCGATGAAGAAACTAAGGCACAGGGTGGTTAATTGACTTGCCTGTGATAGCAAATGGCAGGCCTGGATGATGAATTCATTTATGCTGAGTCCAAGATCAATTCATTCAATCAAAGCACTTTCCTCACCACAATCCAGTAAACAGTACAAATTTAATCCCTATTTAGTAGATGAGGAAACAGAGGTTCAAAGAGGTTAGGTAACCTATTCAAGGTCCCACAGCTCATTGAGGCAGAGCTGGAGCTTGCATGCAGACTCAGAGACCAGTACTCTTTTCCCGCCTTCACTGACTTCTTAAAGATGCAGGGCTCCTTCCTCCAAACACCCCATTTTCTTCCTCCCTCTCTCTTTCCCCCTCCTCCTCTCTCTTTCTCTCCCTTCCTCCTCTCTACCTTTCTCTTTCCTATCCTTCCTCTCTCTCTTCCTTCTTCTCTTTTTCTCTCTCCTTTTACCTCTCCTCTTTTTTCTCCCTCTCTCCCTCCCCCTCCCTTTCTTTCCCTTCTTCTCTCTCTTTCATCTCTCTCCCTCCCTCTCTTATTTTCCCTCCCTTTATTCCTCTCTTTCTCTACCTCCTGTTTCTCTCTCTCTCTCTCCCCTTCCTCCCTCCCTTCCCTCCTCCCTTCCCCCCTCTGTGTTCTCAGCTTCAGGGACAATAATCTTTCCTCCTCCTCTTCCTCCCACTGGGATGCCCAGAAACTATTTTGTTCTATTATTTTCTGAGACCTGGAGCCTCTATGTCTCTCCTTAAAAATAAAAACAAACAAACAAACAAAAAAAGCTAGTCCATCAACTCTGGCTTAACCATAGGAATTAACTTGTAACAGGAATGAACAAAAATCAGTACTGGGGACCTGGAAAGGCTGGCAGTTCTCATCCCATGTATTTGTTTGGGCAGGTCACCCAGCTGGCCTTTCTGGATGTCATGTTCCTCCTCTGAGCAGGGAAAGTGGGACTGGATCTCAGTGGCACTTGGCCTAATTCTTGCTTCCTTAACTGACTCATCTCTTTGGTTCTTTTCTGGGAAATCCATCCCACTCAATCCTTCCAGCTTCCCCATAGCACCCCCCACCCCAGTACTCTGAGGGTCTTGTTTTTCATCCCAGCCCTATCATCCAGGTTCATTGACTTCTGAGAGCTTCCATCTGCCTGATGACCAGACCTTAGGTCATCTTGCCTCACAGGGGACAGTTATCAGAGGACCATAGCTGAGAGGGACCACAGAGACTCTCTAGACAGTCCCTCATTTTACACTTAAGGAAACTGAGGCCTAGAAAAAAAGTGACTTGCCCAGCCAATGACACAGACAAGACTTGAACCCAGGTCCTCCGAGTACAGAGTCTGTTTCTATTGTACCTTGTTGCCTCATTATCTTAGCTCATTCCCTGAGTCCGGTACCAATAAATCAGAGAAGAAATGAAAATGACCTTTCTTCAGCTCCAGCATCCTCCTCGATTTTTTCAGGAGCTGCTGTGAGGCTGACAACAGTCTGAACTGCCCTCCAGTCATGTATTCTCCCCTCCCACTTTATGGCTACTCTATGGTCCCTCGAAAATAACAACCCAGTAATCATCTAGGGCAAAGGTGCTTTATCTTTTCTGGGTCTTGGACTCCTTAATCAGTCTGTTGAAGCCTATGGACCCTTTTCCAGAATAATGGCTCTTTTTTTAATGCCAAATTGAAAGAAATTCTACATTTCACTTAGAGGTTAATGAAATTAAAAATGCAGTCTTTTCCCATACAAATTCATGGACCCCAGAATCTCAGCTTTAGGGCTTACCTGCTTTTTCCCTCTACCTCCCCCACAACTGAACCCCCAAGGGATTAGAAATCCAACTGGTAGAGAGTGAGTGGGCTGATTGGTAAAAAGAGACCCAAGTTCCTCTCCTGCTCCCCCTCCTCCTCTCCTCCTCAGCTGGCTGAGGAAGTCTGCCCTTTGACCCTGCCAGGCCACCCATGGTCAGCATTGTTGGATGCTACTCTATGGAGAGGTTGGACCTTGGGAGAATATGGGAACTGAAAGTTCCAAAGCTAGATGGGGAAGAGAGCTCCCCTCCGAGAATAGAGTTGAGGATCTTTCCCAACCTCATATGAGTAGGCAAGATGTGAATAACATATGAGTAACAGTGAGTGAAAAGTCATAGAAGGATACCTTGAGAGGGCAGACTGCCTAGCAAGCCAACCTGTACCCTAAAAAAGAAGGTCCTTCCTAGGCCTGGGACTGGGACTGAACCCTTTAGTCCAGATGGAAGTGGAGGGGTTAGGGCAGGAGTGGGGAACCTGTGGCCTAAAGCCACATGTGGTCCTCGAGGTGCAAGTTGGATTCAGTCAAAGGGCTGCACTTGAGGACATAGAGTCACATATGGCCTTGAGGCCACAGGTTCCCCACCCCTGGGCTGGGTACTTCCAAATCTGGGGCCCACATTATTATAGGTAGATGTCTGAGAGATCACTTGGATATTAAGGCTTTCCCATCGTTGTTTTGGGCTATGCACATCGGGATCTTCCAATTAATTCCCTTTCCTTGGAGCTTAGCAAATACCATTTCAGACACCAACTAGCCAATTGACCACTGAACCTCACAAAGCCTTGGTTTCTTTCTCTTTAAAATTGGGCATATAAAACCCTTGAGAAGAAGCACGGCACAGTTGATGGAAAGCTTGCCTACCACAGAGCCAGGAAGGCTTGACATTGTGGCACAGTCTGGTTGTGTGACCTTAGACTGGTTACTTAACCTCCAATCACTCTAGGAAGCTCTCTGAGAATATAAATTGCAGAAGAGGTGCTGACCTGCATTGGTGAAGGGAGTTTACCATTCAGGAATTCCCCATACCAATGAAATTACAAGCCACTAGGTGGTACAGTGGATAGAGAACTAGCCCTGGAGTCAGGAAGACCTTAATTCAGATCCTGCCTAGATATTTACTAGATCTAGGCAAATCACTTAGCTACTTTCTGCCTCAGTTTCCTTAACTATAAAATAGCCATAATAATAACACTTAATCACACCTGGACAAATCACTTAACCTCTGCCTCAGTTTCTTCCACTGTAAAACAGAGATAATAGCACTGCCTCCCAGAGTAACTATGGGGATCAAATGAGGTAACATTTGTAAAGCCCTTAGCGTAGTACCTGGCACACAGTGAGCACATAATAAATGCTTGTCCCCCTCCCCAATCCAGATCCCTGTAGTATTTACCTCATAGCATTGTGGTAAGGCTTAGATGAGATAATATGACATGAAATACTTTGTAAACACTAAGGTGCTATATATAATATATAACTGCTATAATTAATATACTTTATGATGCATTTAATTATATTATTTATAATATTATTATTCAAATGAAGTCATATTTGTAAAGCACCTGGCACAGAATAAACACTTAATAAATGCTTGTTCCCTTTCCTTCCTCCTTATTCTTACCTGGGAGTCTGTGCCATCTCATGGTGTGGTACCAAAGAAACCCATTTCCTTAGGAGTTAGGAGACCTGGGCTTTAGCTGTGACTCTCATTAACTCCCTGCGTTACCTTGGGCAAGACCCTTCGCTTTCTCTGGCTCTCATTTTCCTCCCCTGTGCGATAATAGTTTGTTCTAGATGTCCTCCAAGGGCCCTTCCTGTTCTTACCATTCTATGTTCTAAGGCTTCTTCTGGCTCCATTATTCTAAGATTCTATCATCTCATGCCCTTTAGTCCTACAACCTAAAGAGACAGTGCGGTATCATGGCTAGAGGCTGGACCTGACTTGGAGGGCTTCCGTTTAGACCCTGCTTCTGACACCTACACTTGCAGAGTGACACCCAGCCCAACTTCTATTTACCTGAGGCAACTCCCCGGGGTGTTACCTGCTGAATCAAAGTAGGGTTGCAATCTGTGTTGATGGAAGGAATTCCCACACCAGGAGTTTCCCTGTGGCTGTACATTTTTACTACCCTGAAGACCTTAAAGTCTCAAAGGCTCAATGTCCTTATCTGTAAAATGAATGAGTTGGACAAGGTGAAGTCTAAGGTTCCTTCACTTCTAAAGGATATGATCCTATGACCCTGGGTCACCAGTCAGTCAGTATTTCTATGTGCCAGGCATTCTAAGTGATAAGGAACAAAAGGCAACAGCACAGACCCAGCCCTCAGAGTTCACATTCTAATTGAAAGCAGCTTGTACAGCACCTGGCAGATTGTCAGCACTATATGTAAGATGTTATAACAATGACTATCCTTATTAATGGGGGAGACAACATGAATGTGGGAGGAGGAGGTGCTCAGCAGCACTGGATTTTTAGTGTAGAGAATTCCTAGACACCCTCAGAGCTAAGGGAATTCTAGAAATATAAGAGGAGAAGGAAAGAGCCGTTTTTAATAGACAGATGGATCTGTCCATTAGGGATTCTTGGGCAGGGCATCCCTACCAAAGAGTTGTCCAGATCTCTGTGACTCTGGTGTGCCTCTGAGCCATCCCAGGTAAATTAAAGGGTAAGAAAGAAGTGGGGTGAGGGGAAAGAACAAGACCTAAGGAAGTTTGGGGAATAATCAATTCACCCCATTCATAGTGGATAGAGGGCTGGACATGGAGTCAGGAAGACCTGACTTCGAATCCTACCTCAGACACTCAACTAGCTGTGTAATCCTGGATGAGTCACTTTAGCTGCTGTCTGCCTCAGTGTCCTCATCTGTTAAATGGGGATAATTATGGTGCCTACATCCCAGGCTTATTATTTTCAAACGTCACTAATTCGGGGGCATCACCCCTGGCAGATTGTGGCTGTGCTCTTTGGGGATTTTATCCAACTCTTTCTCTCTCTCTTTTCTCCACATATACATATATAAAAATTTATATATATATATATATGTATATATATATATACACACACACACATACATATATATGTACTTTTACATATAGTATGCGTGCATATATATATAAATGTGTGTGTATGTATGTATGTATGTATGTATGTATAATCCTGCTATACAAGCCATACCTAAAGAAGTAGAAGGGTGGGATGGATGGGAATGGGGGAAATGGAGCATATTCACAGAGTAGAGGTGGCATACTGGGGAGGGGCCTACAGCTGATGAAGGCTCTATCCTGATTATTATTAATTATTATTCACATTTCTCTAATGTTTGAAAGCTTGAAAGTTGTTAAGATTATGAAGAAAGTGCTTCCTTCATAATGATTCTGAGAGAAAGAGTAAGATTATCATTTTTCCCATTTTATAGATAAGGAAAGTAAACTTGGAAAAATTAAGTGATTTGTCCACAAGGATACAGCCCAGAAATTTTGTACCCAGGACTTGAACTCTCAACCTCAGTTTCCCCATCTGCAAAATGGGGAGGGGGTGAATTATTTGACCCTTAAAGCCCTTGACAGCTCTCAGTCTATGATGCTGTGATCCCTCTGTCTCTGTAGCTCACTCCCACCCCCAGCACTACAGGGCCTTCTGAGGAAGTTCAGAAGTTACCAAGTAATCCCTTGAGTAGCCTTCAGGGCAAGAAAGGCCCCTCACACAATGAGAAAATCTGCTCAAGGTCAGGGGCGGGGATAGAGCCTGATGTACTTTCCTGATGGCTATTTTAAACTGGCTGAGAAAAGCAGCTTTCACAGCTGAATAACTAAAGTACCTTTCCCACCTACCCCTGACCCCATAACTACCCTTCCTCTTGCCTCTCCAAGCCCCCAGACTCTTCTTCCATAGCGTAACAGACAAGTGGTCATATCCCACTTACCCTTCCTAAAATGGGATATCCAGAAGAGAACAGGCATCAGATGTGGTCTGAACAGAGAAAGAAGGAAGGGCTGGCAGCAGAGCCCTGGACATGTACAGGCTGTGTGACCCTGAGCACGTCACTTAACCCCTGTTTGCCTCAGTTTCCTCATCTGTAAAATGAGGATAATAACAGCACCTACCTCTCAAGGTTGCTGTGAGGATCGAATGAGAGAATAATTTTTTTAGAGAATAATTTTAAAGTGCTTAGCACAATTCTGGGTACATAGTTAAGTGCTGTATAAATATTAGCTGTTATTATTGTTAGCTATTGTTTTCTAAGATTCTATGATTCTAGACATTTCACAGAGGTAGGAAAAGGAAGTAACCCTCCCTGCCATGCCTACATCACTCCCCATCTCTGTTTCCATAGCACTTAATGGATATAGATAGTCCTTTCCTCACAAGGACCCTGTGGGGCAGGGAGTACAAGGAGTGGTATCCCCATTTTATAGGTGAGGAGCCAGAGGCTTAAAGAAATGACAGTCACTTGTCTCTGGTTACACAGCTAGTGGGTCTAAGCTAGAACTTAGAACCAAGGAGTAGAGGCCTGAGCCACTCACCCCACTCAGTCTGTTTGTAGCCTGGCACCAGGGGGATGCCCTGATCTTTGTCCTTGGGCCAGACCCAACCAGCCCAACCCTGCAACCAACAACCCCTCTGGGGCAGAAAACTTAAAGACACCTCATAAACTCTCCCCAGATTTCATGGACTATCAGAACTGGATAGAATCTTAGATGCGATCTTAGATAACCTCATTTTACAATAGAAGGTCAGGCAGTGAGTTATAGGACAGCCTTGAAGAGAGCTGTATTCTGTTCAATATCCTTTCCTCTTCCTTACCCCATTTGACCTTCATAACAGCTCCATGAGGCAAGCAGGCAGAGCAGGGATTATTATGCCCATTTTACAGATGAGAAAACTGAGATCCAGAATACATGCTAGATCCTACCTCATGCTAAACTCTTTCAACCTGACATTTCTCCATCTGGACCAGGGTGCTCTTGGCTCCCAGGTGTAGATGCTATCATATGCTTGGGGTGCTGAAGATCAAGAGAGGAAGAAAGGGGCAGGGACAGCAACTGGCAGATGAAAATACCTCACATATGCCCTCACCATGGTGCAATGGAAAAGATGCTACATTTAGAATCCAAGGTCCTAGGTTCAAGTGTTGCCTCTGCTCCTTACTATCTATAGCCTTAAGCAAATCATTTTCCCTAGACCTAGGATTATCTTTAGGCAGTTAACTGTTATTACATCATCGTGTGAGAGGTGGGAGGGGAGAAAGTGAGTCACTGAAGTTCTCACCTTTAGGGGATGTCAGAAAGTCAGCAGGGCACTAGTGGATGCAGCATAAAGAAGCTGGAGCCTGGCCTGGGTCCTGTGGACATATCAGCATGGAAAAAGTTAGTTGTGCTGAGCATATATTCTGTGTGGGAGGAGAGGGTGATGAGGCAAGACAGTAGCTGTAGCTTTATAAGGGAGTGTGCCTTACAGGGCAAAGGGAGAACAGCTGAGAGCAGAGATTGACCCCAGGGGCAGAACCTTCAGGAACGATATCCTGGTGGGGAGCACTCAAGAGCAGGTGAGTAGAGATTCTGTCCCTGTAGGAGCCTGATGGTATGTGCTCCATAGTTCTGTGCCCTGACTGATATGCTCTTGTGCATTAAAGTAATTAATTAAGTATAAATCAGAATGATGTGAGCAGCAATGACCAGCAGATCTTGTCTAGCACAACTTACCTGAATCATTATCTGCTGAACTCACCTCTGGCCTTCTGCTTCAGAAGGACAGTGCCCTGGAAGGGGTACTGAGCAACCAAGCTGATGGATATTGGGGGTCGCTCCAGAGACTCAGGGAATGGGAGACAGGTGGACGGGAAGTAGACTCCTGGAATTGCCTGACCTCTCAGGACTGGAATGATTTCCTCTTCCTCTCCCTACTTCCCCTCTGACCTTCAGCATCCCCCAGGGTCCAGTTGGGGAAATGGGAAGGAAGAGAAACGTGACAGGCACCATGCCAAGACCAGGGCTGGTGTTCAAAGAAGGGGGAAAACAATTGTCTCAGTCTGGTTGCTGAGCCTGCCTATCTCTCCAACACCCCTTTCCATCCTTCTGTGGCGTCCTTTAGCCCAGCCAAGCACCACAAAGACCTTGAGACCCTGTTGCCATCCCATCTCTCTCACTGCCACAGCCAAGAGACGACCTTCAGGTTCCTTGGTCCCACTGTCCACACCACCACCATCAGGAGCACAAAGCTGGGCTGCAAGGGCTGTCCTGTTGGGATGAGGGCCTTTATTACCATCTTGTTGGCCGCTCTGCTGTGCCTGGATCAAGGTGAGTGAGCTATCTGGTACTGGGTGAGGAGGTGATAGGTATAAAGAAGCCTGCCTCATTTGAGGGGAAGAACAGAGAGCAGAGCCATTAGAGAGGGGAAAAGGGACCCTACTTCTCCCTCAGAAGTGAGCAAAATTATACCCCAGTCAGAAGGCAGAGGCATGGAAAGGTGAACTGGGAAAGAGGCTAGTGCTTCCAGCTGGACAAAGTCCAGGACCAAGAGAGCTGAAGTAGTCATTGGACAGCTGTATTTAGAGTTAGTACACCAACCTGTGGGGCTACAGTGTAGTTGAAACATGTGATGAATTGGAAGTCAGAGGGTTTGAGTTCAAATCCCAGTTCTGCCACTGACCTTTGACAAGTCACCTCCCTGGGCCTCAGTTTCCTTTTCATAAAAATGAAGGGGTTGGATTTTATAACCTCTAAGGTGGGTTCTGTCTCTAAACACAGGATGTTCCAAAGGCCTTGGGGCAGTTTTAAGCCATGAAAGTTTAATAGCAGGACCATCTATGATCGTCTGAGTCTGATGCTTGTTTTGAGAGCATAGAGGAAGGCTACGAATTCACTTATGCAGTGAATCAGCAGGAGAAACAAAACTTGAATCCTGGGTTCCTAATTCTGAATCCAATGCCTTTTCTATTATGACATGTGTTAGGGCTAGATTGTAAAGGGCCTTGAATGCCAGGCAGAGCATTCTTCAGGCAATGGGGAGCCCTCAGATGTTCTGGAGCTGTGAAGGGACTAGAGGAAAGGGGAATTTACAGAGAACAGTGTGGATAGAGCCTGTTCAGAGGCACCACTAGAGACCCAGACCCTAATTTCCCTGGGAATGCCTAGCCTCTGACTTGTATTTCTCACTTTGGAACAGGGAGTGAACAGAAGGAGACGAAAATGTCAGATGAAAGCAGAGAAGAGGATTATGACTATAAGGATAATGATGAGGATGAAGACGATGAGGATGAAGTTGAAATCAAGCACATTCCCTATGAAGGTACAAGTCTGTCCCAAGTCCACCCTGCCCCACCCCCAGGGCCTGGTGCAGCTTCTAGGCTGGGAGTGGGTAAGACGGAAGCAAAGATAGGGACAGTGCAATGATCAGGGGCATCCAAGGGGCACAGAGAAGAGCTAGGTGTGGGTCGACAGGGCGAGGGGAGGGGGAAGAAGGAGGGAAGGCTTCCTGGAGGAGGAGACATTTAATACCTTGACCATTTGTCCTAGGCCCTCTCTGTTTGGCATAGGATTTTAGTGGTGATGGGTATGAATTCAATAAGCAAAACCAGGGAAGACTGTCCAAATATGGGAAACAGCTTTAGCAAAGGTCCAGAGTCAGGAAGGTGCTGGGTGTTGTTTAGTTCAACTGGTCTGGAGCAGAGAGTACTTGGTACATAGAGAGGAGTGAGGGGCTGGCAGAGCTGGAAGGAGGATTAGGTGAATGGAGTTTTACCCCAGGATGCTGTCTCTGATTGGAGGTGGGGAAGGGGAGGGTCTTCCACCCTGGAAAGGTACTGGTCAGTACTTCCCCTCCAAATCAGCCACCGTCCCTATACAGAGACTCAGTCCACCGGAGGCACAGGGCACAGCTCCTCCCACCACCCCCACCACCCCAGGGTCCTAATATTGTGGCTGCCTTACATGGCAGTAAAGGCTGGGACCCTGATGGGTAGATGGGTGGGACATCTTCAGTAGATGCTTCCCTCCCTAACCCCAGGGAAGACTAGAGAGCTAGGACAGGCCAGATAGAGAACATAAAAGTTCATGCTAAGAACCAGTAGTATGTTTACTCAATGCCTACTGTGTGCAAAGCCCCATGGTGCCTAGCTGAGGAAAAGAGGGGACTTAGGGAGCTCTAGTGTCTTTGTGCTCCAGTCAGCAGGTATCCAGTATTGATTAAGCATCACCTATGTGGTAGGCACTGTGCTAAGTGCCAAGGGTACAAAGAAAGACAAAAAGCAATTCTTGCCTTCAAGAAGTTACATTCCAATATAAGTGACTAGGTACCTGTAAGATAGATAGAGTGTAGATGGAAAATCATGTCAGAGGAGAAGGAACCCAAGGCAGGATGTGATAAAGACCATGAACGGCAGCTCTGTTGGCATGGTAGATACAAGCACCGAACCTGAAGTCAAAAAGACCTGAGCTCAAATGTGGCCTCACTTACTAGCTATGTGACCCTGGGCAAGACACGGAACTTCCGTCTGCCTCAATTTCCCCGTCTGTAAAATAAAGATGATAATGGCACCCACCTTCCAGGGTCATTGTGAGGATAAAACGAGATGTTTGTAGGGCACTTTGCAACCCTTAAAGCAGTTTGTAATTGCTTTTGTTAACTCTTCATGACCCCTTTTTGGTCTTTTTTTTGGTAAGATCCTGGAATGGTTTGCTACTTCCTTCTCCAGCTCTCTTTACAGAGAATGAAAGTGAAAAAAATTGGGCTAAGTGACTTGCACAGGGTCACACAGCTAGTAGGTGCCTGAAGCCGGATTTTAACTCAGGTCTTCCTGACTCCAGGGCCGGTATTCTATCCACTGTGCCACCTGGTTGCCCACATAAATGGGCTGTCTTTGATGGGAGGTGGGGAAGGAGAGGGCATTCCATCCTGGAAAGGTACTGTTCAGTACTTCCCCTCCAAAGCAGCCACTATCCCTGTACAGAGACTCAGTCCTCCAGAGGCACAGGGCACAGCTCCTCCCACCCACCCAACCACCCCAGGGTCCTAATACTGCCTTACATGGGAGCCTTGTTGTTGGCTGTTGCTGTTGCTGTTGTTAAAGGACACACGTGGTGCTAGGAGTGGGAGATCTAATCATGAGGGATGAAGAGGGAAAGATCACTTGTAACTGGAAAGGTTTGGGAAAGCTTTCTGGAAAAATATTAGATTAGAGCAAGGGTTCTTAACCTCTGGTTCATGAACATTTTTGGTTGTTTTTTTTTTAAACTAATTGTATTTCAACATAATTGATTCCCTTTGTAATTCTGTGTTATTTTTATGCATTTAAAAACATTTTTTCTGAGGAGACGTCCATAGGCTTCACTAGGCTTGCCAAAGAGGTCCAGCACATAAAAAAAATTGAGTACCTGTGGTAAAAAGATGGGAACTATTTGGCTAGCTGAGAAAAGCAGGGATGTGAGCCCTGACATATGATCCTGGGGGAGGGGAGAAAAGAGCAGGAGATAGTCCCTGTCCTCAGGAGCTAGCAGCCTCCGTGGGGAGATAGACACAGTCAGTTATAACATAAAGCAAGACTAGGTTAAGGCCATCTGAGGGAGGGTCACATGTGGAGTTAGAGAAGTTCAGAAGGAGAAATGGCTTCCCAATGGGGGTTGGAGGGTCAGGAAGGTTTCCTGATCATAGCATTTGACCTGGGCCTGCAAGGAGCAGTGGGATTTGAGTAGGAAGGGGTGGTCCTATCTGTGGTGGGGTAGGGAGGAAAGGATGGTTGTGAGGAGAAGGTAGACAAGAGGAAATGCCGTTCAGTGTCCGATGGATAGTAGCAGCACTATGGGCAAGAGGAGCTTAGAAAAGAGAGAAATTATCCCAGGGCAGTGTAGACAGGGAAGGCTTCCAGCAAAGAGGGAATTTGTACTTTTCATGGAAGAGGACTCACATCCCCAAAGCAATTAAGGTTTGCAAAGCCCTTCTCTCATTACAAATACTATGATGATCCCTATTTTATGGAGGAGAAAACTAAAGCTCAGAAAGATTGAGAGACTTGTACAGAGGCCCACAGCTCCTAAGGGTCAATGCTGGAATTCTCTCATCTCCAGCTCCAGGGCATTTTCTACCAAACAACACCACATCTCCAGCAAAAAAAAAAGGGGGGGGGGGGATATTTTCATTAAGGGAGAGGAGCAGGCAGAGAAAACCCCCATGGTGTAGTGGTAGAGTCTAGGCCTCAGTCTCCTCACTTGCAATGTAAGGGGGGTTGACCTGGATGAGAGTACCTTCCAGCTCTAAATCTCTGATCCTTCAAGGCAAGAGGAACTTGAACCTTATCTGGAGGGAAGGAAAAGTCAATGTCCTCCTTCCTGGCGACAGCAGGGCACTGTCCTGGGACTGTTCTAAGTTGTGGCAATGAATGGGGTTAAGCATTTGGCCAGCTCCCAGCCTGTTGACTCCCAGGGCCCATTGTCTTCCTTTCCCCTCTGTTCTGATGTTATCTGCAAGCCAGCACTTCTTCAGTTCAATTGAATTCAACAAACAAACAGTAGTAAGGGCCCACTGTGTAGAAGGTCTTATAATTATCTATTGAATATTACCCTCTAACTTCACTGTCTACCACTCTTAGCATTTCTCAAATGTATTTATCAAGAAATGAAATGTTTCAGCCATATCTTTGTGCATATTCTACTCCCCAATTGAACTGGGGAGGAGGGACAATTCCTTAAACTTGGCAGCTCCCCTCAGAGCCTGGGCTGGTGCTCTGTGCAAGCAGGAGCTTAATAAATGCTTGGGAAATGTCTTTTTAGTCTAGTGGGAGGACAGATATATAAACGATACTAGCAGAGGAAGAGGAGAAGGATAAGGGCAAAGAAGTCCAGGCAAAGTACATCAGGAAGTTTGAAAAAGGAGAGGATGCTTTCACTTTGGGGCTGGGGTGAAGGATCAAGGGAGACTTCATGGAGGCAGTGGCAACTGAATTGGGCCTTGAAGAAAGGGAGGGACCTCAGTAGACAGAAATGGTGGTCAATGGAATAAAGGGAAACCAATCCATGAGAATGGGAAAGAATGTGGTCCAGGTTGTTTGGTACATAAACTCTCTAAAAGCCAGTGGCATTAGATAAAGCTGGACAAGTATCCTGGAGCCAGACTGTAGAGCACCTTCATGTCCACAGCAGGAGGTTGATACTTGTTCGGGCAGGCAGTAGTGAGCCAGCAGAAGCCTACAGAAGCGGCGTGATCAGAGTGGCACATTAGGAAGATGACTTGGGCATCTGTGTCAAGGATGGACCAGAGAGAAGAGAAGCCCAGAGGGAGGGACAATACTTAGGAGTCACATGGGCTGCCAACCACAGCCACACTGCCTGGGTCCAGACTCTCTCTTCCTCCCCACCTTGACCCCCACTCATTTCCTTTGTGACCCACCTCCATAGTCGTTACCACCCCCTCCTCTAATTTACTCTCCCTGCCCCTTGTCCCAGCTGCTGGCTCCACATTAGCATTGCGCTTGGGGACTCAGCACTCAGCATCTCAAAATTAGAAAAGACCTCAGATTTCCCCTAGCCCAGCCCAGGCCTATGTAAAAATCCCCTCTGCAACATCCAGCCCCAAACTGTCACTCTTTCGATGAGGAAAGAAACTGAAGTCAAGCGGTGTGACTCTCTGGGCCTCAGTTTCCTCATCTGTAAAATGAGAAGGATGGACCCAGTGGTGTAGGTACCACCTCTAAACTTGTGATCCTGTGATGTCCCTAATAAGGGCCCACCTGGTGTCCACTCTTGAAGCCTATTCCACTTTAGGACAGCCCTAATCATTAGGAAGTCTTTCCTATGTTTACCTGATTGCAAATACCACCTGTCAATCCTAGTTCTTCCCCCCAATGCAAGTGGAACAAAGCTAATACCTCTCATATATCAATAACATTTCCTTTTCCTGGACATAAAGCCACTCTTTCCCCACCTCCAAGTCTCCTCTCCTCCAGACTACACATCTGTAATTCTCTCAAGAGATCCTCATAGGATATGGTTTTCAATGTGCACCTCCTCTGCTACTCCTATTAACCTGTGTGACCTTGGGCAGATCACTTGACTGTTCTAGGACTCAGTTTCCCCATATGTAAAATGAGGAGGTTAGACAAGACCATCTCTGAGCTCTCTTCTAGCTCTGGATCCCACAAGCCAATGACCTTCCTCTTCTCATTGTCATTCAAGTCCATAAAGAAAGCGGGAGGTAGAGACTCAGTCCTGTCCCTTGGGGTCTTTACAGGCTAGTTTGAAGGTCAACAAGCATTTAAGGTAACAAGTGTTTGTTAAACACTTACTATGTGTCAAGCAAGTGCCAAGATATGAAGAAAGAAGGAGGAAGAAACAGTGGAAAGTGGAGGAAAAAACCGTCCCTGCCCTCAAGGAGGTCACAATCTAATGGGAATGATAACACTTAAACACCTATACATAGACAAGACAGATGAAGAAGGAAAGGCACTCACATTAAGGGGGATGTGGAAAGGCCCCATGCAGAACAAATATATCAATTATACAAAACAAAATTCCACATTAGCCATGTCAGAAAAAAAAAAAAACTCAAAAAAGCACAAAAAATAAAGTAAAAAAAAGTATGTTTCACTCTGCATTTATAGTTCATCAGTTCAGAGAGATTTTCAGTGGGTAGAGATGAGGAAAAGATAGAATGCCAGGCCCAGGGGACTGGCCACCTGGGCAAATGAATAGAGATGCAGAAAAACATAAAATGAGGTTAGGAAACTACTAAAAAAAAATTTGGAGTGAGGGGGCAAGGTCACACAGCTAGGTAAGTGTTAAGTGTCAAGTGTCAAGTATCTGAGGTCAGTTTTGAACTCAGGTCCTCCTGACTCCAGGGCCAGTGCTCTATTCACTTCACCACCTAACTGCCCCTAGGAAACTGCTGATTGACCCCTTTGGTTAATATTCAGAGAGTGTGAAAGGGAGGAATGTGATTATTTCACATTACTGGAAAGGTAGATTGGAGCCAGATTATTGACCACCTTTGAATTTTATCCTATACCTTCCAAAGAAAGCATCTCCATCCTCTCTCACCTTTCCCTTACCCTCATATCTCCAGGTTCTCTGGAATGCTACACCTGTGAGTCAGAGTCCATTGAGGAACACTGTAACAAGATCAAAACCTGCGCACCTTCTCAGACCTTCTGCAAAACCATCATCACCAGAGGGAATGCAGGTGAGTGGTGGGGAAGTGGAACCCACACTAGACAAAGAGGGACTATTCCTGAGGTCGCCGATTCTGAATTCAAGGGAAGGACTTAAATAGGCTTAGGGCCCTGGACTGAAAGTTTGGAGACCTGGGTTTGAGTCCTAGCTCTGCCACAGATTAGGTCCATAATCTTTAGTACATTATCTCTCCCTAAACCTCAGTTTCTTATCTGTAAAAGAAGGGTGATCCATAAAAGAAAGACCCCTCCAGACCTTCTAGCTCTGACATCCTGTGTTCTAAGGCCCATTTTAACTCTATCCTTCCATGATTCTATGATCCTGGTCAATTACCATCTCCCTTCCTCTATGTCTCTTTCCTTTTTTCCTTTCATCTGTCTTCTAGGACCTCTCCATATTCTCATGGCCCCCCAACCCAAGGAAGGGAGAACTAAGTTCTTGTTCTGCCTTGGTTATTGTCATAATGGATGATGATGATGATGATGATGATAATGATGATGATGATGATGATGATGATGATGATAGCTCCCATTTCTTTAGGACTTTAAGGTTTACAGACTCTCAGAATTGTAAGGGACCTCGGAAGCCATGTAGCTCAATCTGTACCTTAACATGAATTCCTGCTTTATCCACAATACAAAGTCACCCAGCCTCAACCTGAAAAGTTCCAATGAGGGGACTCCAACTACTGTTCTATACATCCCATTCTACTCTTAGAAAATCCAAATTTTAGGAATTTGTCTTGACATCAGACCTCAATCGGCATATTTGTCCCACTCGTTGGTCCTGGTTTTACTTTCAGGTCTCAAGCAGAAAAATCAAATCTTTCTTTCTTACAACAACTCTTCAGATAACCAAAGACAATAGGGATCCCATTAGTTGTCTTTTTTTCTCCAAGCTAAGCATCTTTGTTTCCTTTAACACTGCCTTATATGGCATCTTCAGGCATCTCGCCATCTTGGGTACCCTCTTCTAGACACATTCCAGCTTATCAATGCCCTTCTTAAAATTATGAGCCCAGAACTGAATACAGTGGTGTCTAATCAGGGCAGAGGAGAGAGGGATTATCACTTTCCAAATCTGATCTCTGTTTTTCCTAAATTCTTTTTTTTAATCTGTCATATCATAATGTAGACTTATACGGAGCTTGAAGTTTACTAAAACCACAATGTTTCCCACACAAGGATCCATTACCAAGCCATGTCTCACAAGTAAGCTCAATTTTTAAACTGATTCTGGACATTCAACTGATTCTAAACCCAAATAGCTCTTCTATCATCTAACCCACATCTCTCTACCTTGTAGGCAAAGTAAGTGTAAGAGATTTTGTCAAGATTTGGTTTTGGTTTTATTCTGTTTTGCCAAAATCAGGGTATACTTAGTTTGTCTACAGTATTCCCTTAATCTACCAGTCTAGTAACCATATCCACAAAGGAAATGAGGTGAGTCTAACAGGACCTTTCCTTAATGATAGCTGACATGCTACCTCATGGTGAGCCAGCCATTCCTTTCTAAATGCTTAGAAACTTTCCCGTTAAAAAATATACCTTAGGGGCAGCTAGGTGGTACAGTGAGCAAGAGTGCTGGCCCTGGAGTTGGTATGACCCAGGATCAAATCCGGCCTCAGAAAATGAGCACCCACACATAAATAATGACTGACCATGTAACCTTGAGCAAGTTACTTAACCCCAATTGCTTTAAAATACATATAATAGACCCTAGAACATTGCCAGGAATTGAAGAAAACATTGAGCCTGCAGTATGCAGAATCCACTCTCCTATTTTTGAAAGTTCATTCAATATTTCCCCTTTTCAAGTTGGTAGTATCTTTCTTCTTCATGATCTTTCAAAGATGATAGATGGCCAGGTAGTTCAGTGGATATGGCGCTGGACCTTGGAGTCAAGGAGAACTGAGTTCAAATTCTGCCTTGGATACTTCCTGTGACTCTGGGCAAGTTACTTCACCTCTGTTTGCCTCAGTTTCCTCATCTGTAAAACGAAGATAATAATACCACCTTATCTAAGGGGTTGTTGTGAGGAGCAAGTGAGATAATATTTGTAAGCACATGGCACAGTGTCTGGCATGGGGTAGATATTTTACAAATATTTGTTCCCTTGTTTCTACCCTTTAAAGATCGGTAACAGAAATTCTGCCATCATGTCTGCCTTTTTCTTAGCTCCCCTAAGATAGAGTTTATCTGGGCCCAGTGACCTGAAGGCACTAAGGATAGCTCAGTGTTCTTTTACTATCTCCTCACTCATCTTTGGGTTTTAACTCCTAGTTGTTGTTCTAGCTTTCCCAATCCAAAGATTTTGGGGAAAAGAAAACAGAAGCAAAATAAGAGTTGAGTACTTTGGCCTTCTCGTTTCCAACCTTCTGTCATCCTATCTATCGGAGTAACTGGTCCTATCTCTTCTTTGATATTCCTCTTATATTTTAAATTTTTATGAAAATCTTTTGTTTTAACATCATCTATTTTTCCCAGTGTAGCTCCTTCCCAGAGAGTCATATTTTATACCAAAGAATTTTTTTTAAAAAACTAAAAATTGCCAGCTGTCTCCCAGTTCTTGAACGATGTTCCTTCCATCTTCTTCCATAATGGAAAAAGAGGGTTAAAAATAGTATATCTCCCAGGAGGCTGTGTGATTAGTTTCTGGCCCATAGCTAATAAAAGACAGTCCTTGACTGCAAGGAGATTACATTCTATTGGGAAAGGGGATGGGAGAGAGATATAACAGTCACACAGAGAGGTAAACACAAAATGTAAAAGATAAATGCAAAGTACTTTCAGGGTGGGAAAATATCTAGCTCCTGTGGGATCAGGACAGATCAACTAGTTAATAAATATTTATTAAGCACCTACTGTGTGCTAGGGACTGTGTTAAGCAATGGAGATAAAAAAAAGCACAAGACTGTTCCTGTTCTCAAGGAGCTTGCACTCTAATGAAGGAGAGGACATTCAAAACACCTATGTGCAACCTATAATCAGGATACATTGAGAATAATCAATAAAAAGAAAGCACTAGAATTAAAGGGGATCAGGTAAGGCTTCTCATAGAAGGTGGGCTTTTAACTGGGACTTGAAGGAAGACAAGGAAGCCAGGAGGTGGAGAGGAGGCTGTACAGGGGAAAGCCAGTGAAACTGTCTGAAGTCAGGACATGGGAAAAGAAGAGTTTATGGGACATGTAAGGTGCTAGGAAACATCTGAGCTGCCTTCTTGCCTTAACATTGACTACCAGCCTTAGCTCATTCTGGCCATTAGTGCTGCTGACTCTGTTCTTACAGAATGAGGTACTGTTTCCTATTTATCCCATTTACCTTTTTTTTTTTTTATTTGACTTGATTGATGAATTCCTTTTACAGCTACATAGGCCTCTCTAGGCAGTTGCTTCTTTTCCTCCTCATCAGAATCATATCTGTATATTCAGAATTTCATTTACCAAAGCTTCCCATCCCTCTTGAGATACCTTCCCTTGCAGAATGTTAAGTTGGTGGATCCCACTTTTCTTCTAATCTCTGCTCTTTGAAGTCCAGTCTCTTCAAATCAAGGTTGTATATCAGACTATGCTGGCTTTCCTCTCCTCTGTCCTAAGCTCTTTGATAGAGTGGTCACTTGCCCCTTCCCACCCTCCACCAAAATATCCATCATTTCTCCTTCAGTGACCACTATCTCAGAATCTAGTCCAGAACAGCAGTTGCCACTCCTTACTTCCTTTATTTTTTGAAGGATGATATTATCCCTAAAGTAGGTCAAGAATTTGTTGGCTAGGGGTGGCTAGGTGGCGCAGTGAGTAAGAGCGCCGGCCCCAGAATCAGGACAACCAGGGATCGGATCTGGGCTCAGAAAATGAGCACCCACACATAAATAATGACTGGCCGTGTAACCTTGAGCAAGTTACTTAACCCCAATTGCTTTAAAAAAAAAAAAAAGAATTTGTTGACTATTCTACATCTGACAGGGAGAAGACTCCAGCAAGTATCTGGATAACTGAAGGTACCCTAAATAAAAAAACATGCATTGTTGACAACCTGTAACCTATTTACCAAAGTCCTCCTCTACTTTATCCTTCTGTCCAGGTGGCCTATACAGTATTCTAATGGCAATATCCCCTCTCCTTCTTCCTTCATTGATTCTCATCTGAAAGTTCCGTATTTCCCCTTTGGTATTCCTAGATTTCCTCACCAGAATACATCTTTATATATAATGATATTACAAGAAAAAATTCTGCCTTCAACCTAGTTTTATCAGCAAGGCCTAAAGACAAGCCCTAAAACCATTTGTCCTAAGTGATACCTGAGATTCTACCATGATTGCTTCATTTCTTTGGATTCAATATTACTTACTCCAGGGTCACATTTTAAAATCCTCCCACTTTTCCCCATAAAGGGGGCACATTCAGTTTCTAACCCTTTGAGGGAAAGAAGTTTCTCAGAGAACATTAAAGGATGTCAGACCCAGAAGGAGCCTTAGAAGACATTTTATCTAGTCTTCTCCTTTTATAGAGAAGGAAACACCACCTAGAGAGGAAATAACTCATACAATGAGTTAGATGGAGACAAAGCTAGAATTAAAACCAGCTTCCACACCTCCCATTTGGAGGCTTTTCCCTTTCACTGTGCTATCCTTCTATAGATGCCTTCCTCTAAAGCCAGAGACTCTTGGAGCAGCATGCCTTGTTGGGGGGGGGGGTTGGTAAGAGATGGGGAGGGAGCCTTCTATTTGAAGGCAGCAAGCTCTTTTCCTTATCCTCCCTGAAAGGAATGATGAGATTAAGACTAGTAAGGGGGAGACCCAATGTGACCCTTATTCTCCAGGATTGAAATTTCTGCATATGGGGTCCCATGAAAAGCGGGACCTTGATCTCACTCCATTTAAGGGGGCCCAGAAATAGGCTGCATTCCCTGCTTCCCACAGAACAGAAATATACCTGATCATATGAGAAATATGGCAAGCACAGAAGAAGTGAGGTTCTCACTGCCCCATTCCCCACTCCCCACCCCCAGTTGAGAGGGATAATGGAGGACAGCAGTCAGAATAAAGTGTCATTTTGAAGTTCATCATTCTCCCAGGGCCCACTCCCTGGTCCTATGGCAGACCCTGATTACTGAGTCTTTATTCCCATCACCACACCCTCAGCCTGCTCCCCCCACCTAACCAGTAAAAGCTGGTAGCTACCCTTCCCCTAGGAGATCCAGCCTGGGACCATGCCCTCACCTCCCAAGCCCTCCACATGGCCTTCTCACTCCCTGCTCCTTCCTATGCAGAGTCCAACTACCTTACCACCTTCTCGGCGTGGTGCTCAGATACCTGCAAAGAAGCCACCAAGATCATAGAGGGGACTCATGTGACCGTGAACTGCTGCCAGTTTGACATGTGTAACCCCTTGTCAGTGGAAGGCAGAGTCTCAGACACGAATTCGAAGGCCAATCGTGGGGGCATCCTTACGGGTGTGGGGACAACCACCCTGTTCATGCTGCTCTGCAGCTGGCTGGGGAGAGGCCTATGAAAGGAGATATCCCCCAGGAGCTCCCCTCTACCCTCTGGCCCTACTTCCTTGCCCCTGACCCCCTAATTCTACCCCACTCCAAGGAAGAGATCTCTTGTCCCATGAAGTCTCTAGCCCTTCTCCCCAGGCCTATGTTCTGTGGTCCGTTTTGTTTCCGTAATGCTGTGTTCTCAGCTCTAACATCCTGTTTAATGATCAGAGCTCTGCCTCTGACATGATAGGTTCTAAGGGCCTTTCCAGCTCTGACATTCCATGTTGTATGTTCTCAGGTCCCTTCCATTTCTAATATTCCATATTATGTGATCTAAGGTCTCTCTCAGCTCTGACTTTTCCATATTCTGTGTCCTAAGGTCTCTTCTAGTTCTAATATTCCATGATTTTATTACTTTTCAGATGGGAGGGGACCCAATGAAGGAGAAAGGCTTTCCTCAGACCAACTTGGTCTGTCTCCATGAAACAGGCCACAGGGCAGAAATGTTCAGACTCGTATGAATTGTACTCAAGTGTCTGCTGCATCTCCCTACCTGTGTCTTCCTGTAGGGAAGAGGAAAGGTGTAGGTGTTGAGAGAGAATCTGGAGACAAGCTCCTGTATCCTGGAGCTGGGACTCTGCCCCTCGCTAATGCCATACATCTGAAAGGGATTGTGAAACGAGAGTCTAATTGGAGGGGAGGGTATGAGAGGACAAAATGTTAGCCCTGGGACAGTCATTTTTGATAGATATCTCAAGGACCTCAAAACAGGCCTTTACTGTCCTACAATCCCCTTTACTGTCCTCTATCCCTATCTGTCTCTCCAAGTGGTCCTATCTTCATGACTAGAGTACTGCCTTCTGATAATAAAGTTTTGGTTTCTTTAATAAGCAGCAGCCATTCAAACCCTCCAATGACAGCAGCATCTGACATGTCCCTGCTCCTCTCTGAATCCTCTATTTCCTCACCTTTAAAGTGAAGGACCTGTACTGTAGTTTGTAAGGTCCTTCCAACTCTGGTGTTCAGCCAGTTGACTCAGCCAAAACTAGGGGTAGGCAAGGTAAGCATCAGCCTGGGGAATAACATTCAAGAGTCAGAGAGGGAGAGTCACAACAAGGGACACTTTTTTCATATCACTTTTTATAAAGGCATATATATTTAATGCCCCCAAATCCCACTCCCTACAGTTTATAGGGATTAACGTTGTGACAAATTAGCACCTACATGTTATAGTAAAAGCTTGGGAAGGCAGTAGCACATACTAGGGACACAATTATCAAAATCTGTTAGAGGTACACAAATGCTTTGTGGTTTCTTCAGATTTGATGTCAAAGAATCAAAGAATTCAAAGCTGGAAAGGACCTCAGAGAGTTTTAAACCTCCCCATTCCTATTTTATTTATTCTTTTTTTTTCTAAATGTGAGGAGATATTTCACTTTTAACACAATAGCTGTTATCCAGCAAGCACTTAAATCCACTTTCAAAGAATATTCCCTGAAAAACAGCTTATCAATTATTTCTCCCCATGTAATAACTTTATATATTATTAACATCAGAATCATTTCCCAGTATACCACCTCCACATTGATTTTCCCCTTGTAACAAAGAAAAATTGCAGTCAAACCACAAAACAACTGTGTAATAGTATATGCATCACTTCTCACCCATACTGCTCCACCCCTCTGCTCAGAGGAAGAAAATATTTTCCTCCTCTTTTCTCTAGGACCAGGACAGGTTGGTGTAATTATTATGACTTCAGGAACTTTTAATGTTGTTTTGTTTACATTATTGTAGTCGTTGTAGATATTGTTCACTTGGCTTCCACTTTTTCCACTCCATATCAATTCATAAAAGCCTTCACGTGTCTCTCTGAATTCTGTATATTCATCATTTCTTACAGAATAATAATATTCCATTATGTTCATATACAATAATTTATTCTGTCATTCTTCTATCGATAGTTGCCCACTTTGTTTCCAAGGTCCTTGCTACCACGAAGGGTGCTACTATGGACATTTTGTTATATATGGTTATACATGCCATTGATTCAGACCTCATTGTGTCAAAAGACATGAATAATTTAGAGACTTTTTTGCATAATTCAAAATAGTTTTCCAGAATCCATCCCTTTATTTTACAAATGGGAAAAATTGAGGCCTAGAGAAAAGTAAAATGCCCAAGATCATTTATGTACTAGATTGTGGAGCCAAGACTCAAGTCAAAGCAGCCAGCTGGAGGGAGCCCAGAACACCAGCAGCTGTGGCGATTCCAGAATTATCAACACAGACATACCTAGGACAAAGTGAGAGGTTAGTGCCCTATGGACTTTGGGACCAGTATTTGGGGAATGCATTGGCTTCCTCCCCTAAGGGCTGGACGCCCCTGAGGAGACACACCATTTTGCAGTTTCAGTGGCAGACCCAACTCCTGGCCTGCGAACTGTAGGGAGATCCAGCGATCAGTCTTGGGGAGTAATCGCTCTTGCTTACCTCCCTGGATCTAGATTGTGGTCTGGGGTGGAGGTTGTGGAGTGGGTATCTAGCTTGCCAGAACCAGAAGTTGTGAAGACCCCAGCTTTGGGACAGAAGCTCCCCTGTCTGGTGGCAGAGTCCTACTGTGGCAACAAGCCCAAAAGTCAAGTAATTAAGTGGCAACATGCCGAGGCAAAGGAAACTAAATAAACAGAAAAATGCAAAATTAAACTCCTATTTTGGGGGCAAAGAGGATCGAAGCATAGAACAGGAGGAGGACTGCGAGGTCAGAAATCCTGCTTCAAAAGCCCCAAAGGAAAATATGAGTGGGTTACAGGCCATAGAGGACCTTAAGAAGGACTTTAAAAATCAAATAAGAGAAGTGGAGGAAAAATTGGGAAGAGAAATGAGAAGGATGCAGGAAAAGTATGAAATGAGGGTCAACAGCCTGACTGAGGAAAACAACACCTTAAAAAATAGACTAACTCAAATGGCAAAGGAGGCCCAAAAGGGCAATGAGGAGAAGAATGCCTTAAAAAGTCGAATTTGCCAGATGGAAAAAGAATCTCAAAAGTTCACTGAGGAGATTCATTCCTTCAGAGTTAGACTGGAGCAAATGGAAGCTAGTGACTTTATGAGAAATCAAGATACTATTAAACAGATCCAAACAAATGAAAGAATAGAAGGCAATGTAAAATATCTCATGGGAAAAACCATTGACCTGGAAAATAGATCCAGGAGAGATAATTTAAAAATTATTGGACTACCTGAAAGCCATGATCAAAGAAAGAACCTAGAAATCACCCTTCAAGAAATTCTCAACAAAAACCTAGCCGTGTGACCTTGGACAAGTTACTTAACCCCAATTGCCCTAAAGGGGCGGCTAGGTGGCGCAGTGAGTAAGAGTGCTGGCCTCGGAGTTTGGATGACCCGAGATCAGATCCGGCCTCAGAAAATGAGCACCCACCCATAAATCAAATGACTAGCCATGTAACCTTGAGCAAGTTACTTAACCCCAATTGCTTTAAAAAAAAAAAAAAGAAATTCTCAAGGAAAATTGCCCTGATGTTTTAGACCCAGAGGGCAAAATGAGGTTGAAAGAATCCACCAATCACCTCCTGAAAAAGATCCCAAAAGGAAAACTCCCAGGAATATTATAGCCAGGCACCAGAATTCCCAGATCAAGGAGAAAATATTCCAAGCATCCAGGAAGAAACAATTTCAATATTGTGGAAACACAATCAGAATAGCCCAGGACCTGGCAGCTTCTACACTGAGGGATCAAGAGCATGGAATATCATATTCCAGAGGCAAAAGAGCTGGGACTGAACCCAAGGGTCACCTACCCAGCAAAACTGAGTATTTTGTTTCAGGGGAAAATATGGTCATTCAGTGGAATAGAAGACTTTCAAGCATTCTTGAGGAAAAAAACAGAGTTGAATAGAAAATTTGACATCCAGACACAAGGAGCAAGAGATGCTTGAGAAGGTAATCAGGGAAAAGAAATCAAAAGGAACTTATCAAAGTTGAACTATTTACATTCCTATACGGAAAAACAATAACTGTGACTGATAAAATCTTTCTCAGTATGAAAATAATGGAAGAAGGGTATATGGTCATATGAATACATATGTGAATGTGTGTATATATGTTTACAGTTATACATGGATAGAGGGCATAGGTTGAATTTGTTGGGAAGGGATGATACTTAAGGGGTGAAATTATGAGGTGAGAGAGGAAAGTTGCAAGAGGAGATGAGGAGAGACAGGGTAGGGTAAACTATCTCATGTAGAAGAAGCAAGGGGAAGTGGGTGCAGGGGAGGGGAAGAACAGGAAGGCAAAAAGGCAAAACCATATTCTCATTGAATTTGGCACAGGGAGAGAACGACATACATACTAAATGGGATATCTCACCCTGCTGGAGAGTAGGGGGAAGGGGGATGAGAGGGAGGATGATGGAGGGGAGGGCATTCTAGGGGGAGGAGAGGTTGTAAGTACCCACTTTTGAAGAGTGACAGGATCAAAGTAGGGAATGGACCAGTTCGGGGGTGGGATGGGTGGGAGGGAATTATAAGCAGCCTTTTACAATATATTTACTGTGGTAATGTTTTGCATAGCTATACATGTACAACACATACTGAATTACTTATCTTCCCAGAGGGAATGGGTGACAAGGGAGGAAGGGAATGGATCTGAAATTCGAGGTCTTAAGATTAAATGTTTCAAATATATTAAAAAAAAAAAAGATAGCTCAGCTCAACCAAGAGAGAAAGTTCCAGATCTCATCCAAGGGGAAATTTCCTGAAGCTGAGCAGAGGGCTCTTATCATATTGGCCTCTTCCCAGAGACTTTCTTCCCCTCCAGAGACCTAAAGTAAAATTGAAATGGCCTTCTCAAAGATAAAAACCAAAAGAGGCCAGGACATCCCTCCTCTCCTGCTCTCACTAACTCCACTCTTCCTCATGCACAGGCAATCAAATAATCAATCTCTGTCAATGAGGAGACGATCCCATGCAACTGGCCCTTTAAGCCAAGGATTACATAACTGTACAAGCAAGCTATATACAGGACAAAGTAGAAATAATCAACAGGAAGAAGACAGATTGGGAAAGACTTCCTGTGGGAGGATTTTAGCTGGGACTTGAAGGAAATCACTGAAGCCAGGAAGCAGAGATGAAGAGGTAATATTCAATGCAAGGAAGATAGCCAGTGTAAATAGATGGAATGTCTTGTTTATAGAAGAGCCAGGAGGCCAGAGTCCCTGGATCAAAGAGTATATATCAGGAGAAAGGTGTAGGAAGACTGGAAAGTTAGAAGGGGATTGGTTTATGAAGGGCTTTGAATGACAAACAGCATTTTATATTTGATCCTGGAACCGCTAGGGAACTTCTGAGGTTTACTGAGTTGGGAGGTGACGTGGTCAGATCTATATGTTAGGAAAATCATTTTGGTGGCTGAATGGCCAGTAGAGTGGGGAGAGACTTGAGGCAGGCAGACCCACCAGAAGGCTATTGTAATAATCCAGACGAGAGGTGATGAGGGCCTGCAACCTAGTGGTGGTAGTGTCAGAGGAGAGAAGGGGGCCTATTTGAGAGATGTTGCCAAGGTGAAGTCAACAGACTGGCAACAGCTTGGATATGGGGAATGAGAGAGAATGAGGAGTGCAGGATTACTCATAGATTTTAAGCCTGAGGGACTGGGAGAATGGTGTTGCCCTCTACAGCTCCAAGTTTAATGTTCTTTTCACTACACCACACTGACCTTCCACGTGGTCATTCCCTATCAGAAACAGCATTGGAAAACCTAGGACTCACTTCTACCACCACAACTACTACCTCCTTCTCCTCCTTTTTATGGGGTTGACCTTACAAATAGGCGGAGTAAATAGTTCCCTGTCCCCCAACATAACATCCCTGTTGCTTGTTACCAACCATTTATCTTTTTAAATCTTTTTTGGAGAACTTTATCTTTTGGTGTTTTACAGACCTCTCCCAACTCTAGCAATCCACTTTTGAGACAAATATCTCCCAGAAGACTTCAGCTTTATAAGATTTGAGCTGTCAACCATGGTCTTAGGCATGGTATAGTAAGAAAGAGTTCTGACTTGAGGTTAGGAGAGGTCGGTTCAAATATTAGTCTTGCACACAAGCTGTATGGCCTTGGATAAACCCCTGAACTTTAGTTTCCTCAGAGACTGGCCTGGATCATCTCTGAGATTCCTAGCTGCTGTAAACCATGTATGAGTAACCTAAATATCTGCCTGTTCACTGAGAACAAGACACCACAGTGGGGAAGGGAATTATGAAACTCTAATGAAACAACAGATATAAAGCACTTTGCAAACCTTAAAGTGGTGTATAAACGCCAATTATTGTCTTTATCACTAGCCTAACTACATTCTTCAAGCCTTTTACTACACTCCTGCTGAACTCAAAGCAATCTTTATAGGGCAATATAAGGGTGTGCTGGTAAATGTTTAACAAGCAGAATCTGGGAAATAGAGGAAATTTTAAAAATGTACACATTTAAATCTGATCTGAATTATGAACACTTTCTTAAATCTAGACAATCAACAAAATAGTAACTCAAACCTTGATTTGTAACATTTCTGAGGTATAAATACTCACTGAAAATTTAGAAATCAGCTCCCCCCAGTGGTTAAAGATTGCTCAAACACACTGCCTGGCTAAAGCTTATAAGAAAGGGCTCTAGATGTGAGGGTCAGACAGTCAGTCAATAAACAAGATAGATTAGTACTATGCTATTATATTGATGACTAATTATTAATTCGTAATCCACCCTTTTCCTCTTATGTCTTAAAGCCCAACTCCTGAAAAGGTCAGTCTCTGAAGGGTATGGCTAAATGATGAGATTACTAGGGCTCCAAGGAACATGTTCCTTTAACTAGGTTGAGTGGGATCCCACACAGCTGAGAAACCTAATTTCTGGTTAGAGGATACAAAGAATCTAATCTGAGTGAGTCTTTCCCTGGGGGAAGAAACTCCTGTTCTTGATTTCCTCCATTAGAGCTTAGGGCGACCTAGCTCATGAAGGAGAAAGTAGCCAGAGAGATCCTAATAGAGATCCTAATAGAAAAGGCTCCCCCTTGCCCAGATTTGAGATTGCTGAGTCTCACAATCAAGCCTCATTCTCAGCAGGAGATGCTGAAGGCTTTTAGCCCACCTCCTCACTAAATGTCCTTCAATCAGGGTTGAATTTCATTAAGGGAGTTCCCTTTCAGAGGGTACACATCTGATTTAAGACATTTCAGAATCTCCTTTAGTGTCTTCACTGAGAGGAATTACTGAGAGGAATCACTGACCATCAATTTGTTGATTACAGGCTAGGTTAATTAATAACTCTGTCTATTGGGGGTTTTCATTCATCGTACAAGTGAGGGTCAGGTAAAAAGAAGGAATTGTCACTTATAATCTGAAAGTGGGAAGAGGATTTAGAACCTATGGTTTAATGAATAAGATATTTCAATTGATTACCTCCGAGGGAGTAAGGAGTCAAAGACACTTTGTGAGTTTTGATCCTGAGCGACACTTGATAGGGACAAAGATGGCAGGCAGGCTCCTAGGGCTAAGGGAGATTTTTAAAATTCAAAAACAGGGGCAGCTAGGTGGCACAGTGAGTAGGGCACCGGCCCTGAAGTCAGAAGGACCTAAGTTCAAATTTGACCTCAGACACTGGACACTTAAAACTAGCTGTGTGATGTTGGGCAAGTCAACCCCAATTCCCTTGCCTTCTCCCCCTCAAAAATACAAAAACAGCTGGAGGAATTAACAATCATGGTCCAACAAGAAGCCACAAAAAAAAAAATCCCTCAACAGGGAAGTGGCATGGTGTGGTTGATGCACCCACATTCTCAAGCATTTTGGTCTCAGGACCCCATTACAATCTTAGAAATTGAGGACTTCCCCCAAAGAGCTTTTGTTTATATGAATTATATCTATCAATATTTCCCATATTCAAAATTAAAACACATTAATATTATTATGAAATTGTTTTAACCTTTACACCCTCTAGAAGAGTAAGCCAGGTCCCTTGAGAGCTGCTGGTGTAGTTGGATAGAGCATTGGACTTGGAGTAACAAATCCCACCTCAGACATGCTGTGTGACCCTGGGCTAGTCATTTAACTTTTCTGGACTTGTTTCCTTATCTGTAACATAAGAGCATTAGACTGGATGACCCCAATGTCCTTTCCAGCTCTAAATCTATGATACTAAGTCATCTCCTCAATTTTTCCACTCCTGATGAAGGAATTACCTTCCTCTGCAGCTTCCTTGGCAAAGTGACTTAAGCCTTTGCTTGAATATTTTCCAGTGATGGGAAACTCACTTTAATTTTTTTTTTTTTTTTTTTTTTTAGCAATTGGGGTTAAGTAACTTGCTCAAGGTTACACGGCTAGTCATTTGATTTATGCGTGGGTGCTCATTTTCTGAGGCCGGATCTGATCTCGGTCATCCAAACTCCGAGGCCGGCGCTCTTACTCACTGCGCCACCTAGCCGCCCCTTTAGGGCAATTGGGGTTAAGTAACTTGCCCAAGGTTACACGGCTAGGTTTTTGTTTGTGTGGATTAAGTGTCGGAGGCCGGCTCCGAACTCAGGTCCTTCTGATTCCAGGGCCGACGCTCTATTCACTGCGCCACCTAGCCGCCCCACTCACTTTAATTTTTAACAAATTTTGCCAACTATTGAAATGGAACCTGATTCCCTAAGACTATCCCATCATTGAGCCTCTGATCTGGAATTCCCCAATTTTGTCTCTGGGAACTATGGTTGGAACCATTTGGAAATGATGAGCCCTCTTAAGACAAAATCAAATGGGCTTTGGGTTTCTCCACTGAGGTCAACCCTGAATTTACCTCATTTGATTTGCCCAAGACCCAAATCGTGGTTCAGATGGTTTCTCCTAGGAGAAGCAGAAATGAAATCACACAAAATCTCAGAATTCTAAGGCTTATCAGAGATCATCAAGTCAAGTCCATGCCTCAACAGTTTGGAAGTGTTGGGATTTGAACTCAATAATCACCTGATTCCATGTCCAAGACTATTTCTGGAAGTTCAAAGCCTAGGATAGAAATAACAGGCTTCAAACTGAAGAGCCCATCGAAGACCATCAGCACCAACCAAATTATTTTCTAGAGGAGAAAACTGAGGCCCAGAGAGATTATACCCATGAAGTCATGCAAAACAGATTTCTGTATTAGTCATGTTGCTACAGACACACACACACACACACACACACACACACACACACAGCAGGAAACAAAGTGAAAAAAAGTTCGCTTTGATCTGCAGTCAGAATTCATTAGTTCTCTCTCTGGAGTTAGACAACATTTTTCATAATGGGTCCTTTGGAATTGTCTTGGGTCATTGTATCCATCAGAATGGCCAAGTCTTTCACATTTGATCATCTTTACGATATTGCTATTACTGTGTACAATGTTCTCCTGGTTCTGTTCACTTTACTCTGCATCAGTTCATATAAGTCTTCCCAGGTTTTTCTGAAATCATCTCCCTCATCATTCCTTATAGCACTTACAGTCATATATCACAGCTCACTCTGCCATTCCCCAGTTGATGGGCATTTCCTCCATTTCCAACTCTCTGCCACCACAAAAAGAACTGCTGTAAGTATTTTTGTACATATAGCGTCAGGTCTGGAAAACAGGTAATTTATTTTATCTGAAATGTAGAATCACGTAGGGAAATCATGTGAGATAAAGTTAGGAAGGTCGGATGGGGCCAGATTGCCCTTTCTTCCGCGCCAAGCTACCCACGGAGGTGCTGAGACTCGCGTGCCGGTCACGCATGCTCCCTCCCCTGCCCGGTAGCTGGCCGACAACCGAGATGCCGAGTCCTCCCGTCTTCCTAGAGCGTCTCAGGAAGCAGCCCGGGGAACCCGGCTGAAGAGGCTCCGACGGAAGGGGGTGTGTGCTGGCGAGAGGCCCCTTCCTGCCGGGCCGTGCTCGGATTCGCGCTCGGGGTCTGTGTTTTGGTCCTTTGGAGTCGGCTCTCCCCACAGCCCACGCCGACGAAGCGCGCCCTGTTCCACGTGAGGGACTGCTCCTGAGCCCCGGGGGCGGCCCAAGGGCCCCTAGGCCTCGGCCGGCCACGAGCACGAGGGTGAGTCCTGCGGGGATGGGGATGGGGATGGGGAGTGGCGGGAGCGGACCCCTCCTCCTTTTTCAGAGCTCCTCCTTTCTTTTCTCCACATCCGCCCCCTCGTGTTCCTGGTTCCCGTGGCTCTGGACACCCCTCCCCTCCCCGCAGGATTGAACTAGAAGAGAGTGAGGGCAAGCAGGGCAGCAATAGTAAGATGTGTCGGAGTCAGAATGGCCGCATTTATTTAGCACCTTCTGTTTACGGACTTTGGGCTAAGAGAGCGCTGGGGATGCAGAGAGACAGGCAGTGCCCTGGAAGAGCTTCCAATCTAATGGGGAAGGCTAATCGGCCCAGCCCCAGCATGAGGGGAGATCGGGGAAGGCTTCTTGCAGGTGGGGCTGGAAGGCATCCCCAAGGAAGAGATGAAGGAGGAAGAGCTTTCCCGGAATGGGGACTTGGAGCGGCTGCGCAAACAGGAGCGAGCGTGCAGGGGTCTCTGGAGGTAGAGTAAGGTGAGGGGACTGGAGAGATGCCGAATATGTGCCCGAGGCAGCATCTGAACCCACACCTTCTTCTCCGAAAACCGCTGGTGTGCAGCACGTGGCACGCCCTCTCTGGAATGACATTGACTGGCCAGATTCCATCCTTTTAGATTCATCTCAGATCTGTCTTTTAGCTCCCTGATGCTGTCGATACACATTGGAGTTCTTAACCTAGAGTCTAGGGCAGCTGGGAGGTGGTGAGCCTGCAGTCAGATAGACTCATCTTCCTGGGGTCATATATGGCCTTAGACACTTAATAGCTAAGTGATCCTGGGCAAGTCACTTAACCGTGTTTGCCTCAGTTTCCTCATCTGGAAAATGAGCTAGAGAAGGAAATGGCGAACTACCCAGTATTTTTGTCAAGAAAACCCCAAATGTGGTCATGAAGAGTAAGACAGGACTGTAAATAAGAACAAAAAATACAGGGTCTAGAAACTTGGGGCTTTTAAAAAGATTTTAGTAACTATTTCAGTGTAATTGGTTTCCTTTGTAATCTTGTATATTTTTATTTGATGCATTTAACTACATTCAGAGGAGTCTCCAGGCTTTACCAAAGGAGTCTATGACATAAAAAAATGTTAAGAAGCCCTAATAGAGATGGTTGCTATGGTTCCTTCCAGGTTTGACATTGTGCTTCTAAATAACAGTGAGGGAGAGGACAGAAAGCTCACTCTCAAATTTATATTCAGAGAGAGAATTATGTCATAGGCCGTAAGCTCCTGAAGGACCATTTATCAGATCTTAGTATTCCAGAGACATAGAAACCTCCTTACTATGACTCCCTATGTGGTGGTACACCGTAAGTACACACTCACTTTTATACCCTCAAATAAACTAATGAGCAGTGATAAAATACTGCTCTGCAGGATTATTACACAGAAAATACACAATTTTGTTGGTTAGTATAGGTAACTATAGGATTTTAGAATTGGAAGGAGTTTTAAAGGTACCTCATAGTCTGTCCTCTTCATGTTATAGTGTATATTTTTAGTGGAGTAAATCTATATTTCTGGGTTTTTTTTCCATTTTTGGAAGGCAGTTGAGGTTAAGTGACTTGCCCAAAATCAGAGTAAATCTATATTTCACTGAGACCTACAGGAGTAAACTTGCTTTTACAAGATTATATCTTGTAATTATTATACATTAAATTGGCAATAGAACCAGGATTAAAACCAAGGCCTTTCTTGTCTCTGGTAAAGCATTAGATTTAGTTTATTGAAAAGATCCCTGGGGGCAGCTAGGTGGCTCAGTGAGTAGAGCGTCGGCCCTGGTGTCAGAAGGACCTGAGTTCGGATCTGGCCTCAGACACTTAATGCACACACAAACAAAAACCCAGCCGTGTGACCTTGGGCAAGTTACTTAACCCCAATTGCCCTCCAAAAAGCAAAAGAAAAGAAAAAATTCCTGGACTTTGGAGTTTGGAGACCTGAGTTCAAGTACCACCTTGGGCAAGTTACTTGAGAACAATGGAAAAGGGGATTGTTATTATTATTAGAGATATAAGGTTTCAAGGACAAATTCCACCTCCTTTGAAATTCAAATTCAATTCTACAAACTTTTATTACATACCTACCTTGTGCCAGGCTTTTTCCTGGGTGCTGAGAATATGAAGATAGAATTAATTGACCCTGCCCTCTAGAAGCTTATATTCTGGGTGATAGAGAAGTAGTATGAGTACTCTATATTTAAAAATAGGGTATGTTAGTGGGAAAATTTGGGGAAAGAGAAAATACTTGCAGTTCAGGAATTCAGAGAAGGAAACATACAAGAGATGGCACCTCACTTAAACCTTAGAGAGTTTTGCAAGGGAGGTACTCCAGGTATGTAGGATCATGCCAGAATTATTCATGGAGCTGTGAGATGGCAGGTAAATCGGTTCTAGTGTTGCCAGGAACAGAGGGGGAGGGGAGGGGGCGGTCAGTTTTCTGAACTGTTGACTGCAAGAAGGAGGATAATGTGAGATAAAGTTAAGGTTAGAAAGGTGCACTGGAGCAGATCATGCTGGTGTTGCATAACGCTGCCTGGCCTTTACCACTAAATCATTCCCTGGGCTTATGGCTGACAGTTCAAGTTTGCAGAGTGCTTCACATACATTATCTTATTTGAACCTCACACTAAACTATAGGTGCTTAAGGTGTTATTGTCATTTTACCAATGAGGAAACTGGTGCTTAGAAGATGAAGTGATTTACTGGTGGTCTTACAGCAAGTGTCTAGAGAGGGGTACCATGATGCCTCTCCCATGCAAGAAGTAGTCAGCACCTACTGATAACAATACCTGAGGGAAAGTAGAGGCTAGTCTTGGAAAATCTTGGAGAGAATATGGTAGAAATAATACAGAGCACTAGGTTTGGGGTTTTGTTTTTGTTTTTGTTTTTTTTAATCTTCCTTATCACTTTGTTCTTCCTGATTTCCTTTAGGAAATGAATGAAACCCTGGTTCAACCTTCTCTTCCCCCTTCCCCCCAGCCTCTCTCCCCTTGGAATGAAGTGTTTATTGTTTTTATCCATCCTCACCCACCTGTAACTTTCACTGTTCCCCAGGTCCAATTTGTGTACATCACCAGAGGATATGGCAGCAGTGGGGACAGTACAAGAGACACTCTCTGCTTCAGCCCACATCAGCTTTCCATCACCTGGATCCCATTCAGGGCCTCCGCATCATGAGATGCTACTACACCTCCAGGATCCCCAATACGGTACTCAATCTACCCCAGCCCACTCCCAGAGCTCTGTGTCCCTCCTCTTCAGCCAGAGCCTTCAACATAGATTCCTTCATAAAGTCATTGAGCACATTTTGATAAAAAATATTGTAGAAGCAATTGGATTTTTCTTCTCACTGCAGATATGTCTGCTTTACATTAGACAGTTTACCATTTTTGCTGATAATCATTTTTTGTTTATTACAGGAATTGAAATAAGGATACTTGTGAATTAGAGATGTCCTAAATTTAAATAAATTTATTTTAAAATATTTATAGATGAGAGTTTGATACTTTTGACAATCTGTGATTTCATTAGTGGGTTTGCTTAAATATGCCAGTGTAGATCAATGTCCCTTCATTTTTCATCTTACTAGACTCTAGCCCATATTCATAGATAACTCACATGCCTGTGGCACTTTATAATGTATCAGATAATACACTTAGAGGTACAAGGACTCGAAGAGATCATCTCCAGCCCCCTCATTTTGCTGATGCCTCCTCTGGGACCTCTCTGGGCCCAAGACCAACCACAAATAGTAAGTGGCAGAATCAGAATTCATGCCCAAGTCTGCTGACTCCAGTCTTTCCATTTCCAAGCCTTTCCGTTATCTTGTACTCTCTTAACTTTTCAGAGCACTTTCATTACAGTAATGAGATAGGTAGTAAAATATTATCTCCAATTTACACTGAAGAAACTAAAGAGAGGTCCCATAGCTGGTAAGTGCCAGCGCCTAGGACTGCAGCTCCAAGTCCAGTGTGTGTACCACTACGCCATACTGCCTCCCTAGTGTAGTGCAGTGTTCCTCTTACTCTTTTTGTATCAAAGATACCATTGTATCTTTTGGATTATTCCTCAGTTACTTCTCATTGTTGATATGTGACCAAGCCTACATGCTTTTCCAAGTGTTCTTATCTTTGATATTGCTTTTTCTTCCGCTTCTTCCATGTAGGTCATTATTGGTAACATATAGCATTTGTGCACCTTCTAAACATTTTCTCTGTCCTTGGGTTTTCGAGTCATTTGAACTTTCCAGAGATCATGTTGTTCCATCCTTTGCCAAAGTTGTAAATTTTAAACATGCATGGAGTTTTTACAGAAATCCATTTTTCCACTTCTTTCCCCTTTTGGTTATATGATCTCTATGTATAGATGTAAATGCATATACAACATAGAAAACTGGGGGAAAAAGCTAATATGTTGAATAATGACATCCAGAAAAATCTACAGGCTAGAATATTGGGCCAAATCTAGTAATAATAAATTTAATAGTGATAGATTTAAGGTCCAAAGAACCAACTACATGAATGCAGGATGGGAGACAAATCGCTATAAAACATGTAGGTGTTTTAATGGGCTTCAGAATCCCTAGTTATGGTGATAACAGAAAAAGTGTTGTATTTGGAGTTAGGGCATGTGCATTTGAATTCCAGCTCTGCCACTTACTCTCAACTCAAACAAGTCACTTTTTTTTACCTACTTCACTTCTCTGGGCCTCAGTTTCCTCACCAGTGAGATGAAGGGATTGAACTAGATCAGCAGGTATTAAGGTTTTTGTCTTATGGACCCCTTCGGCAGTTTGACGAAGTCTGGATCCCTTCTCAGAATAATGTTTTTAAATGCATAACATAAAATACATAGGGTTACAAAGGAAGCCAATTATATTGAATTGTTATCAAAATAGCAAAAATATGTTCATGGACCCCAGATTAAGAACCACTGGACTAGACAATTTCTGAGTTTCCCTCCAGCACTGAATCTGTGTTCCAAGAACACTATGACATGGCAGCCAAAAAAATTAACTCTGTATTAAAAGGAGGCATAGCCTTCATTATGGACGAGGTGTACTCACTGTGCTCTTCTGTGATCCAACCACACCAAAGTATGAGTTCAGTTCTAGACAGCATTGAGGAAGGACAATAGCAAGAGAGCAGGTGACCCAGAGAGCAAATGGGCTGTCATCTCTGCCATTAGATGAAGAAGAAGCTAAGCTGAAGAAACCAAGAGTATTTAACTTGGAAGAGAAGATTTTTAGGGGGATAACTGACTTTAGATATTTGGAAGGCTGTCATATAGAAAGACACATTAGATTTTTTCTGCTTAGCCCCAGGGGGCAGAACGAGAAATAGTAGGTAATGGGGCAGCTAGGTGGCGCACTGAGTAGAGCACCAGCCCTGGAGTCAGGAGGACCTGAGTTCAAATGCGGCCTCAGACACTTAACACAAAAACTAGCCATGTGACCTTGGGCAAGTCACTTAACCCCAATTGCCCCTCCAAAAAGCAAAAAGAAAAAACCAAAAAAAAGGTAAAAGGTAGAAGTAGAATTTACTTTCATATAAGGAAAACCTTCCTCACAGTCAGTGTTATCTAGAACTAAAGTGGGCTGCCTGAGAGGTAGGAAGTTCCCCTGGAAGTGGGGGGCAGAGAACTACCTGCCAGAGGCAGAGGGGATTCCTACTCCTATGCAGGCTGGACAAGGTAACTTCTCTGGTCTCTTTAGATTCTGATTCTGACTCTGCTGCAGGCTTGGTACACCCACACCAAAGAAATCCCTTATCTTTTGAAGTATATAAAATTGGATGCAGTGTGGTAGCCACGGAGCCACTATCCTCTGTGGTCCTGAGCCTCACCTGCTTCTCTTGTTCTGGAGTCTCTCTATCCCATCATAAGTGCAGGTTAGTTAACATATTATCCTTCCCCCTATCTATCTTGACTGCTTCATCTATAATCCAATAGCTTCTGGCCTCAGGGCTGTTTTTACCATTTATCCATTTCTTTGTCCATGAAATCTTTAGGTTTTGATAACCTTGGGCCATTACTAATAGTAAATTTAATTCAACAAACACTTGTTAAGTACCTAAACACACTGTTTAGCATTAGGGGACATCAAAAATTTGGATAAAAAAAGGAATCCATTTCCCACTGAATTCACATTTCTAGTAGGCAAATAAGACACCAACATTTTTAAATTGTGATACACAGTTGTGCAAGAAAAGGTGCTAAATACATGGGAGGTCCAAGGTAGAAGGTTGGGGTTTGTGGAGTTTGGGATCTGGATCTGTGATTTAATCAGTGTGAGCTACTTGAATTTGGAAACTCGTTCCACCAGTATAGACCAGCAACTTATAGTCTTAGACAGTGACCTGATCCCAGAGCTTTGTGACTTGCCTGTGGTCACAGAGCAACTTAAACCCAGGTCTTCCTAACTTCAAAGTCAGCTCTTTATCTACTTCAGCATGCCACCTCTTAGAAGACTTAATAGTGAGAAATCAGAGGAGGCATCCTGGAAGAGGTGGCATTTGATAGGAGTTTACAGAAACCCTTTGATTTTTCCAAATAGGAAACCTGAAACACAAATTTATAAAACATAACTCATATTTATTTGTGGTTTACTAGTTACATTGCTGGAACAACCCTGGAGGGTAGGTAATACAGTGGTAACTAGATGGGGAAATACTCATTAGACTAATTATTTCATACTTCAAGGATTTGATTCAGTTCAGCACATTTATTAAGTGCCTGCTTTGTGCAAGGCCCTGGGGATACAAAGACAGAAAAGAAACGTTCCTGGCCCTCAAGAGGTTTAAGTTCTCCCAGTGGAAATACATCATTTGCACAAATAAATAGAAAGTATATACAAAGTCATTTCAAGAAGAGATTGCTAATAAGTGGGCTGTGGGAGGGTGGGGGAAGTCAGGCTAGATGTAGAGGCAGAGGCCAGGTGATGTAATGTTGTATACAGATAAATTTGACTTGGATAAAAAGTGCACGAAGGGAAAGTAAGGGAACAAGCGTTTATGAAGTGCTTATTTAGCACTATGCTCAGTACTTTACAGATATCTCATTTGATCCTCACAACAACCCTGAAAGGTAGGTACTATTATAATCTTCATTTTACAGTTGAGGAAAAAACAAAGGTAGAATGACTTGCCCAGGGTCAGACAACCAGTAAATGTCTAAGGCCTGATTTTAAATCAAGACTTCCTGACTCTTGTCCATTTCATCTCTTAGCTGTCCATGAAGGGCAGTGATATGAAATAAAAATAGAAAGGGAGGTAGAACCCACTTTGTGAAAAGATTTCAATTTCAGACTAGTTTTTAGATTTTAATCCCAAAGACAGTAGGGAGCCATTGAAAGCCTTTTGTGGGGAGGGATGTAATATTGTCAGATCTGCCATATGGATACCAGTTTGCAGTTGTGTAGGAGATAGACTGGAGGGCATTAGACTGGAGTCAGAGAAACCAGTTAGGGGGCTACTGCTTTAGTAATTGCAAGGGTGAGGAGGGTCTTATCCATGATTTTGTCAGGCTTGGTACTCCCTCTACTGGCATAGAATGAAACCCCTCTCTACACCTTAATAGAGGGTCTTCACTTGATTATGTGACTGAAAAATTCTTCATTTGGTAGCCAAGCCAATGTTGATGAATAATCTCATTTAGCCAGACTGGGTTTCAGATGACAGAATGAGAGAAACAATCTATCTCTGTGTCCATACTCAAGTATTTTCAGCATTTCCTTCTTGGTTAAATCTTTCTAGAGGTTGAACTCCATTGGCATAGCCTTCAAGAGCCTTAAGTTACCTTCATGCAATGAGGAGAGGACATTAGTAAAAAAAAAAAATAGGTTAACCAGGTGTCTATCCACATAATAAAAACATTCTTAAATATACTTTTTTTTGTACAGGATTCTTCAACATCTAATTTACTTATTTCACTTAAAGTATCATTTGATCTTTTTGTGTTATGTGTATGTATATATTTGACACGTGGTTGTAATAGCCCTGGACAGGGAGTTAGGAAGCTTGTGATAAAACCTCGGTCGTGTCAACAACTAGATATCTGATCAAACCTTGGACTAAGTTACTTCCATTTCTCTGAGCCTCTGGTTCTTTCTCTGAGAAACAAAAATAGATGGACTAGATATAGAAACATTTTCTGAAGACCAGATATTGACATGGAAAACCACAAATTAGCATTATCTGTGTTGTATTGTATGTTTATTTTGGTAAACATTTCCCAATTGCATTTTAATCTAATTCTGGTTTGTGGCCCCTTGGCAGCAAGTTTGACACCTCTGGATTAGATGATCTCATAAGATCCCTTCCATCTCTGAAAGTCAATAGCTTTGATATAAAGTGAGTTAGTTATACTTCTGTTTTCCTGTTTTTTCAGTAGCTCTTTGGACTTCTCTCTCCATTGGAGTTATCCAGTCTGACTCTATACAAAGGGTCCTGAATGATTGTATTCAACCAGTATGAAACACCTAGCATATGCTATATTAGGTGTTGTAGAAAGATACAAAAGAAAGTTAAAAACCTAGAACTTGTTGTCTAAGGATTTTAAAATCTAGGTGGAAAGAAAAGGCATATAAAGAAAATTAATAAGCAGATATATGATAATCAGATTCAAAACATGTGCTAAGTAGTAAGGAAACAGTAAAACAGTGTTGATGGGGTGGGGGAGCCAGTATGAAACAGTGAAAAAAGAGTATTCTCTCTGAAATCAGGTTTCAAACTTCTGTGCTTACCATCTTTTTGACCCTAGGTAATTAGTGGCCCTTATCTTCCGTAGGCCTCAGTTTCCTCCTCTGTAAAATGAAAAATTGGCTTAGATGGCCTTTGTTGTCCCCTCATACTCTAGCTCTGTAATCCTAGTATGAAGTGGGGTGGCATTATTAAAGGAATGTATGAATGAAAACTGACTCTTGAAAGCTGTGGAGAAATTTTGAGGGGATAGCTTAATAATGATAATCATTTGCTTTTTATGGTTATAAAGTATTTGTAGTGAGAAGAGCTGGGTTTAAATCTTAGTAGCTGTGTGATGATGGACTTCATTGTCTTTATCTCTAAAATCACAATAATAACACTAGTACAACATACCTCATGGTACTGGAAGGGCTCCCTAAGCCTCAAAGCCCTCCCATAAAAAACGAGGCATTATCTCATATGAGCTTTGGTAGTGACAGCTGGGGAAACTGAGGCCCTAAGAGGTGAAGTGACTTACCTAGTTACATGACTAACAAATGGGAGAACCAGGACTTGTTTCCCATCCTCTCTCCCAAGTCTAGTGTACTTTCCACTTGAAGATATGTTCAGTACAAAGAAGAAAGACTTGACCAAGGTAAAGAGATTAGGTCAGATGAACCATGGTGAGAAATGATAAAAAAGAATTTGGAGAGGTATATGGACAAATGATACAAGGCTAAAATTTGAAATAAATAAATAAATAAACTTTAGAAAGCCACTATGTTTTTGTGTGGGAAAATAATGTCATGGAAGTATTTAGAGAGAGAATTTCAGAAGTGCTGACATATACTAAAATAGGCAGATACATAAAGAAAAGGAACCTAATGGGTGAGTGTTTCCTTTAGCTGGGATAGCAAGCCATCAGGGAGACACAAAAAGAATGAAAAGATGATATGACCAAGACAGTACAGAGTCATGGAGGCCAAGGGAAGAGCATTTGGAGGACGTGATGGATAGTGTTAGCAAATGCAGTGCAGAGAGAAGGGAACAAATTTTAAGAATCACCAAATCTCAAAGTTAGAAGGAATTTCAGACCACTCTCTAGTCCAATTCATACTCCTAAAGAAAAGAAAAATCCCTTCTACAATATTCTGGACAAATGGTCATCCAGTTGGGGAATGACTCCCCATAAGGGGAGCTCACTATTTCATACCAAGGCAGCTTGTTCTGCCTTGGGATGCCTTGAATTGTTAGGAACTTTTTCACTATCAAATTAAATTTGCGTCTTTGAAACTTCCATTGATTGCTCTTAGGTCTATCCCATCTGATTAGTCAGAACAAATCTCATGCCTCTTCATATGACAGCCTTTGAAATATTTGAAGACAGCCCTAAGAGACATTGTAATGGAAGAATTTTAGTAGTAACTGCTCAGATGCCAAGGGGAAAAGGTAAAGAGAAAAGTTAAGGCAAAGATAACTTCATGTTTAGAAACTGAAAGTACCACCCACCCAAATTGTTCCTCACTAGCTCGTCTGAATCCCCTCTCATATTTCTAATAATAATTCTCTCTCTGGCTTGAGCTTACCTCCAGATCTTGTGCTTATCCTCGGATATTCTTACTCACTGTTCTTTATCTCCTCTAATCAAAAAATCTTGTGTCATCTGATCTGGATTTCCATTACCCTATGTTCAGGACACTCACCATTCCACCATAACATCACTCTTCTACTCTACTTTCCTAGCTTTTCTTTTCTTTTCTTTCTTTTCTTTTTTTTCTTTTTGGAGGGCAACTGGGATTAAGTAATTTGCCCAAGGTCACACGGCTAGGTTCTTTTTGTTTGCGTGTGCGTTAAGTGTCTGAGGTTGGATCTGAACTCAGGTCCTTCTGACTCCAGGGCCGACGCTCTACTCACTGTGCCATCTGCCCCGCTTTCCTAGCTTTTCATCAGTTTGTAAAATAACTTTTGAAAGTTATCAGAATCATGGAACCTTCTTGGACATCACTATCAATTTGTAGAGGGAACTTAATAGCTGTCTTGAAGTTTTGTCAAGTAGAGGAGGTTAGATTTATTCTCCACACCCTTGGCGAACATATGTAGGAGTGATGGCTAGGACTTGCAAGACAAATTTCAGCTCAGTAAAGGAAAAGCTTCCTAACATAGCTGAACAAAAGGAAATGGGGGTTCCCCATCACTGGAGATCTTCAAGTAGAAGGTAGACCACTTGTCAAGAACATTATAGAAGGGAGTCTCATTACTAGTTGAACCAAACTTCTGAGGTCCCTTCCAACTCCATGATTCATGCATCAGATAGAAGAGTGTACAACATAGCCTACACAGTTCCAAATCTGAGGCTCTTTGAAACTACAATTCTATAATTGTCATCTGTCTCCATCAATTTCCTTCCCCTCCTACTTCCAATTAGAGAACAGGTGACTTTTGTTTTTACTTTCCATTTATAATTTCAGATTATAAGACCAGGACTGACAACAAGTTACTGATCCCAAAGCAGGAAATTTCTGAAGAAATAGAATCTTGTGGAACAATATCAGAAATACTCCAAACAGATGTTCTCCAGAAACCCAAATTTGGAGAAACCTATGAACTTCAAAGCAGGTTAGATAGTCAGGTGGGAGTCCCAGCTGAGAAGAGATGGAGAAACTCCCTTTCCCAGCAGAGAAAGGCACAGGTGACAGTCATGCATGAAGAAACCCCTAGAGATGAGAGAGGCCATGAATGTACTGGATTTGGGAGAAATTTCAGCCTGAACTCAAATCTTGTTATAGAGCAGAGAATTCCTACGGGAGTGAGACCTCATAAATGTGATACTTGTGGCCAAAGTTTTGGCCAGCGCTCAGTCCTTATTCAGCATCTGAGAGTTCATACTGGAGAGAAACCTTTTGAATGTAATGAATGTGGGAGAGCATTCAGCCAGAGATCCGAAATTATTAGGCATCGGAGAATTCATACTGGAGATAAACCCTATGAATGTAATGAATGTGGCAAAGCATTTAGTCACAGATCAACCCTTATTGAACATCAAAGAATTCACACTGGAGAGAAGCCCTTTGAATGTAATGAATGTGGGAAAGCCTTCAGAGGAAGGTCAGACCTTATTCGGCATCAAAGAATTCACACTGGAGAAAAGCCCTATCAGTGTAATGAGTGTGGAAAAGCCTTTAGTCACCGATCTGTTTTTATTGCACACCAGAGAATTCACACTGGGGAGAAACCTTATGAATGTCATGAATGTGGTAAGACCTTCAATTGGAGCTCAAGCCTTTTCCAACATCAGAGGGTTCATAGTGGAGAGAGACCCTATGAATGTAATGAATGTGGGAAAGCCTTTACACAACTTGCAGTTCTTATTGATCACTTAAGAACTCATACTGGGGAAAAACCTTATGAATGTAATGAATGTGGGAAGGCCTTCAGTCATGGTTCAAACCTTCTTCAACATCAGAGAATTCATTCTGGTGAGAAGCCATATGAATGTTGTGAATGTGGAAAAGCCTTCTGTCACAGCTCAAAACTTATTCAGCATCAGAGAATTCACACCAGAGAGTGACTTCTAATGTAGTGGGGAATTCCCAGAAATTACTTTGGGGCAAGACCCTATTAAAGATTATAAGTTCAAGGGCAGGGCCCATTTTTGTCTAATTTTCTGTAGCACTTAACCTGGTTCCACATGCAGATAGTTTAATAAATGTTTTTGGTTGGCTAAAATGATAAATAACTTTGAGTGACAGTACCCCCAACTGATCGTCTCCCTGCCAGAGAATATACAGCTGAAGTATTCCTTGGGAACTTAGGAGGGTAACATTCTAACTTCAGAATCATTTATCCTGCATCAGAAATTGATGTGAATTGGGCAGGTTCTACTTCTTTCTTTATAGGCTCCATTGAGAATGACACCACCCCTATCAGAAGCAGTCAGGAAGTTTGGAAGATAATGAGCCTAGTTTTTGATGTTATAAGTTACAATCTGTTGATGGGATATTTAAATGAAGATGGCCTACAGACAACTGGATGTATGGAACAAAGTTAGAGAAACAGATAAAAAGAGGCATCTACATATAGGGGGTACCCATATGGTGGAGTCATGCAGGTGGGCCAGCTTCATTAATACATGGGGTAAAGCAGAACATCCAGAGCTAGAGGAGAATGAAGAGGTTAGTGATGTGAGAGAAGGCTCCAACATCAATAGCTAACATCATGCTTTAAGGTTTGCAAAGCCCTTCACATATATTATCCCATTTAACCATCACAACAATCCTAGGAGGTAGGTACTATTATAATCCCCATTTTATAGATGAGGAAACTGAGGCTAAGAGGTTGTGGCTTACATCTAGTAGTTTCTGAGACAGGATTTAAACTAGGGGGTCTTACTGACTCCCAAGTACAGCACTCTATCCTTTATGCCACCTAACTGCCTCTAGTGTCAACAGAAAGTAGAATAAAGAAGAATTCAGTCAGTGTATGGAAAGATCAAGCAAGAAAGGAGTGTCTTGAAATCAGTTGATAAGCATTTATTAAGTTTCTCTTAGAGGCCAAGTTAAGTTCTGAGGATCCAAGAGTAGAGAGAGTTCTAAGACAAAGGTTGCTGTTGTTTGTCCTTTGTTTTCTCTTAAGAGGACTATGACATCAAGAAGTGACATGCAAAAGAATTGGGTTTAAGTGAGGGAGGGCTGTGCAAAGTCACCAGCCTCAATTTCTCCTCCAGAGCCATCTGGGTCCAATGGCCAGATATAGATCAGGATAACTAGAGATGGCCCAGGATGCAGTGGGGATCCTTGGGCTTTTCAAGGTAAAGTCCTTAACAGGTCTGAGACAAAGGGAGCCATTGTTGATGTGGAATGCAGTGGAGAAGTCAAGGATAATGGGAAAGGAGACCATTTGACCAGATCATCAGAACGTCTTTTCATTTCAGTATTCATTAAACAACTATTGTGGGTAGAGCACTGTCCTAGGCACTGGGTGAGATAAAAAATTTAGAGGAGATATGTTCCCAGACCTCATAGACTTTGAAGACTAGTAGAGAGACAAGACACATACACAGTTAACTAAAATGCACACAAAAGAGGAGTGACATTTGAAAGTGACTTTTAAATTGAAAGGGCGGGGGGGGGGGTAACTAGGTGGCACAGTGAGTAGAGCACCAGCCCTGGAGTCAGGAGGACCTGAGTTCAAATCCAGCCTCAGACACATGACACACTAGCTGTGTGACTTTGGGCAAGTCATTTAACTCTGGCTGTCTTTCCTTACCCCCCCTCAATAACAAAACAAACAAAAAAAATGAGAGTAGAAATTCAGTAGTCAGGATAGAGCATTACTAGCAAGTAAAAGTGGGGAGGGTGAGATTTATTTGTTTTATCTGGCGTTACTGTGAACCAAGAAGTACTGTGAGATAAAGCTTGAAAATAGGTCAGGTAGGGGAGGCTAGGTGGCACAGTAAGTAAGAGTCCCGGCCTCGGAGTTGGGCTGACCCAAGATCGAATCCGGCCTCAGAAAATGAGCACCCACACATAAATAATGACTAGCCGTGTAACCTTGAGCAAGTTGCTTAACCCCAATTGCTAAAAAAGAAAAAAGAAAATAGGTCAGGGCCAGACTGCAGGGCCTTGAATGCCAAAGGAGTTTGGATTTTATTCCTTAGGTGATAAGCCACTGAAGAGTTTGTTGTAAAAAAAAAAAAGCATACTTTATGATGCTGTAAAAATTTATGAAAAACATTGCTCTGGCAGCAGCAGAAAGTACAGATTGGAGTGGCAAGTGGAGTTGGCTAGACCTATTCAGAGACTATTGCAGTAGTCCATATGAATAGCAGTGAGATCCTACAGACTAGGTTAGTACCAGGAGAACCAGAAGAGAACAACAGATGTGGTGCACTGCAGAAGTGGAATCAACTAGACTGGTTGTTGGATTTTAGATTCAAAGATAAGCCCAAAGTTACAAACTTGGTGGTTAGTGTTACCAGGGATAGAAGGTATTAGTAGAAAGTGAAGCAGATTTAAGTGGAAAGAGACCATCAGTCAACTTTTAACTTAGAGAATGAACAGCACTTGCCCAAGAAGCAATGAGGTTGTCAGGAAGAAGTGTCAGACACTGTGGTATAGAGGAAGGAACACTGAATTAATTTAATTTTAGTTTTTAAATTCATTTTCACAAGATTTTGAGCTACAAATGTTCTCCCCATCTCTTCCCTGCCCCCCACCCCAAGATGGCAAGCATACTGATTACTCCTTTCCCCAGTCTGCCCTCTCTTATATCCCCCTTACTTTCTTGTGGGGCAAGAGGATTTCTGTACCCCATTGCCTGTATACCTTATTTCCTGGTTGCATGTAAAAACAATTTTTGACATTTGTTTTTAAAACTTTAAGTTTCAGATTCTTTCCCTTCTCCCTTGCTCACCCACCCCCACTGGGAAGACAAGCAATTCAACATAGGTTATACATATGCAGTTATGCAAAACATTTCCATAGTAGTCATGTTATGAAAGACTAACTATATTTTTCTCCATCCTATCCTGCTCCCCATTTGTTCTATTTTCTCCTTTGACCATGTCCTTTTTCAAAAGTGTTTGCTTCTAACTATCTTCTCCCACAATCGACCCTCCCTGCTATCATCCTTTCTCTTATCCCCCTCCCCCCTACTTTCCTGTAGGGTAAGATACCCAATTGAGTGTATATGTTATTCCCTCCTTAAGCCAAATCCATTGAGAGTAAGGTTGACCCATTCCCTTTCACTTCCTGCTCTTCCCCTCCATTGTAATAGCTTTCTTTTGCCTTTTTTATGTGATATAACTTACCCTATTCTGTGTCTCCCTCTCTTGGAAAGAGTACTTTCGATGTGCCATCAGGATTGGCACTAACACTACCTCAGTGATCGTGGTTGATAGAGCTGTTCTGAACCTCAATTTCTTCACTTGTAAAATGAGGATGATTTAGTGCTTAAAGAGAACTTAGAGACTATATAGTGTGTAATCTTTTTTTTTTCTTAAACAAATGAGAAAACTGACGATTAAAGAATTTAGGTGGCTTAACTAAGGTTAATAACCAGGTCCCTTGGCTCCTACCTCTCCAGATGCTTAGCTGTCATCTTGCTTTAGCAAAAGTAAAACTGGCTGCACACACGGATGAAAGGGATTCATCCAAATGAGAACTGTTACTACTGGAGTCACTTTTTGCCCTGAGTGGGTTGTTGAGAAGAGCATACTTTGCTAAAGTACTATAGATGTAAGTTGTTAAATAACATGAAATCACATTTTTATAACATGGATCTACAGTGCTTTATAAAAGAAGCTATGCAAAAAGATGGAGGAGGAGTTACTCTTTATTAAAGGTTGGGGGCATGATAGGAAAAAGAGAAAGATAAACTTGCCTTTTGGAGGGCAAGTTTATCTTTCTCTTTTTCCTATCATGCCCCCAACCTTAAAGGGAACTGAGAAGGGGAGTAAAGTAATGCCACAGTATTCAAGGTTCTATTGGAGTGGACCTAGAGAAAGGTGAATGGAGGTATTCAAGGAGTCAAGGTTTGGAGCATTCTGGTGATTTGAGAGAAGGATGTGTTTATCATGGTGGGGTGAGGGAAAGCAAATTGGTTAAAAGATAAAAGCTTCTTAATATTAATTAGCTGATGTGTAGTTTTACATTATATTTGTTTTTCAGACCTCTAAAGTCTAAGTAGTATAGTTATTTTGATCTGAAGAGTCCTCCAACTCTAAATACAAGATTTCTATAATCTCCATCATACACAGGAGGGAAACGAAGAGATTAGGTGATTTGCCCAAGGTCACACAATCATAAATGGGCTGGAACTCAGGTCCTGGTTTTTTCTTTCCATGATCACACTCAGAAATGCCAGAGGAGAGGTTTGGTGGGGGGGGAGAAGGTAGGAGGAGGATTCCCACACTTCAGCTCTTAGCTCTTCACTCCCACTTCAATTTTCGATCTGCCCTGCATTTTCTGATTTACTTTCCTTCCCTGTCATTCAATTTAACAGTCATTGACCAGCAAAAGTCAAGGCACTGTGTGTCAGTGAGGATGGGGAAGGGGCAGCAGTTTGTAGGACTAGAGGGGGACCTGGGTTTGGACCCTGGTCAACTACTTAAATTATAATAATAGTTGACATAAAGCCTTTTAATCTTCATCAAAAAATACATAATCTCGTTTGAGCTTCACAGTCCTGTCAAGTAGCTGCTATCATTTAGCCCCATTATACAGGATAGGAAACTGACTCAAAAAAAGTTCAGTGCCTGTTGCCCAGGCCACAGTGCTTGTAAGCTGTGGAGGGGGGATTTGAATCTAGGTAAGCTGGTTGGTTCGGGCTTGGGCTGCATCAGTAGACAGAGGGTCAGAGTGGAGATGTGCCGGCCCTGCTGTTCTTGAAGTACAACACAACAGTTGTGTCCAGGTCTAGGCACCACGTACACGTTAAGAAGGACAAGGACAAGTTGGAGAGGTTCCAGAGGAGGGAGACAAGAATGGTCATGGAACTAAAAACTGCCACACCTGGATCATTTGAAAGAACAGGCTGATTTGGCCGAAGTGGGGCGGGGTGAAGACACGCTAATAATCTTCACATAGTTGAACGGATGTCCTGGCCAAGTCCGCAAGCATTTATTAAAGCCCCTACTATGTGTCACGCACAGCGCTAAGTGCCAGGGATACAAAGAAGGGGGAAAGGGGAGAGGAGCTGACTTCCGCTAGACCCCAGCGGGGGACTGAGGCATCCAAGTCCCATCCAAGTCCAGCCTGCCCCTCGTTGCCTCTTTGGAGCCGTCCAGAAGTGGCATGGGCAGCCAGCGGGGAGGGGAAGGATGGGGGAAAGGAGTTCCTAGCCAAGCCTGGAGGATAACTCGTTCCCTCGCCCCACTTCACCAGGTATGACCCTCCACGATTCCGTGGCTCCCGTCCTTCTTCCCTCCTTCTCTGCTCCTGAATTTCTCCTCCCCACTCCCACCCCCACCATCCCTGCGTGGGAGGGAACCAGGGGTCACTGGGACCAGGGGCGGACGGTCCTCGAGATTTCCTACAGGGTCACTGGGAGGGGAAGGGCTTGGGTGGTTGCCCAAAGAAAGCAGTAACACCGACCCTGGACACCTCGGCCTCCGCGCCAGTACTAGCTGGGATCTGGGATGAGTCAGGTACTGAGGGGTGGGTGGGCGGGGGAAGCTTGTGCTGATCTAGGGTGACACCTTCCAGGGGCCCCAGCCTGGAGTTCAGGTGTATGCTGCTCTGAGCTCTGGCCCCGCCTCAACGCTGCCCCGCCCTCTCAGGGCTCTGGTCCCGCCTCCTCTGAATCCTGGCCCCGCCCTGCCTCTACCTCCGCTCAGGTCCCCTCTGAATTGGAGTCCCACCCACCCCTCCATTTCAAAATTACTTTTCCCAGGCCCCTTCTCCCGTATACCCACCTGTGTCCAGCTGGCTCCTCTTTGTCGTTGTTCAGTCATTTCAGTCGTGTGCGATTCTTAGTGATCCCATTTGGGGGTTTTCTTCACAAAGATACTGGAGTGGTTTGCCATTTCCTTTTTCAGCTCATTTTACAGATGAGGAAACTGAGGCAAACAGGTTTAAGTGACTTGCCCAGTGCTCTATCCACTGCACCACCTTGCTGCTCCTCAAAAAAGATACTATCCACTTTCTTCCCGTGCCTCCTTTCTCGTACTCTGCTATGGAGAAATGAAAAGCATTTTAGTGGTTTTAAAACTTTAAATTCAATCAATAAGCCTTTATTAAGTATTTATTATGTTCCAGGCGCTGTGCTGTACTGGCACTGGGGAAGATGCAATGTTTAGCTAAAACATAGTCTCTCCATTTATGGAATGTGTAGTTTAGTAGGAGGATAAAACATATATACAAATAACTGTAATACTCAATAGCATATAAATGTATTGGGAAGGAATAAAACAGTGCTGCCTGAAGTCTGAGGTAGTTATTGACCAAGGGGATTTTTTTTTTTAAGCAATTGGGGTTAAGTAACTTGCTCAAGGTTACACGGCTAGTCATTATTTCTGTGTGGGTGCTCATTTTCTGAGGCCGGATTTGATGTCGGGTCATCCCAACTCCGAGGCCGGCACTCTTACTCACTGCGCCACCTAGCCGCCCCTTTTAGGGCAATTGGGGTTAAGTAACTTGCCCAAGGTCACACGGCTAGGTTTTTGTTTGTGTGGGTTAAGTGTCTGAGGCCGGATCTGAACTCAGGTCCTTCTGACTCCAGGGCCAGCGCTCTACTCACTGCGCCACCTAGCCGCCCCCCAAGGGGATTTTTAAGAAAACTTTATAGAGGAGATGATTTCTGGAGTTTAAAGCATGGGTAGGAATTATACTGGGGACAGCTAGGTGGGACAGTGGGTAGAGCACCAGGCCAGAAGTCAGTTTAAATTCAGCCTCAGGCACTTACTAGCTGTGTGACTTTGGGCAAGTCAATTAACCCAGTTTGCTTCAATTTCTTCTTCTGGAAAAATGAGCTGGAGAAAGAAATAGCAAACCACTCCAGTGTCTTTGCAGAGAAAACCCCAAAATGGGGTCACAAAGAGCTGGACATGATTGAACAACAAAATCTTTTTTGTACTATCAGGCCTTGCAATGATTAGTATTTTTATTCTGTTATGGTCTATAAAGGATGCATTTACTATCTCTGCCTTTTTACATTTATTTGCAATATCTTTGTGCCCTAAAACATGATAAGTTTTGTAAAAGTCTCTATAGTTCTGAGAAATACATACATTCTGCCGTTTAGAATGTATCATATTATTTAATTCTGGTTTCTCCAGCATTTTGTCCAGTTCTGTATTTTCACTTTTGTTTATCTTTCTGTTAAATACATCCAGAACTGAAAGTTAAAATCTGTCATTACTGGGTTACTGTCTAGGGAGATAAGAACAAGGAATGGGGGAAGGGAAGTAAGGAATGGAGTTTGGATGATGCCCTAGAGAGAGTCAGAATCACTGAATCCTAACTTCATCTGAACACCTTGAGAGCAGGGGGCTGTCTTTTGTCTTCTTTGTATCCCTAGCACTTATACAAGTATGCAATGCCTGACACATATTGACTTCTGAGTTTTTATGCCCTGGGGTGGTTCAATTCACTCAATTTTGGAAGTATACATTACACCCCACCCTTTTTAATCAGTTAACATTTATTAAACACCTGTTTGTAAGGGGCCCGCTGTAATAAGAGGTTACTGAGATATGGACAAAAGAAGTAGTCCTTGATATCCTGGTGATGTATAGTTTTACTAGGGGAGTAAGTATAGGTTTACTAGGGGAGTTTGCTCACAGGACCTGTCCTGGGTGTGAGTGATAGAGTGATGACCCAGACTACTTACATATACTGACCACTCCTTAATCTCACCCAGATCGCCTAATTAGCCTACTTGCCCTTCCTTTCCGTCCCATTTTTGAATAAACATCTGTGTCACCCTCTTTAGTTTGCAGATTCCTTTAGGAACTTCAAACTGCTTTATTATTGGCATTACAATAAACTTTTCCACTTTACTGGAAGACAGAGTGTGTGGATTCATTCCAGGAGACAGTGCCAGTACCCTGACATTTTGGGGTTCCCAGCACACCTAAACCACGTCAGCAATAGGACATTTTGGTGGATCCCCAACCACACTTAGGCCAGGCCAGATATATAGAAATAGAAAAAAGAAGGCTTAGTGCCAAGAGACAGTCCATGGTCAAATGGGTGGGTACATGTAAATTTTTCCTTGGAAGCTGTTTTACTGTTTACAGTAAATATACCATAGGTATACCATAGGTCAGGCTCTTGTTTCCACCACTGGCTATTCTAAATGTTTAAGAAACATTTTAGTATTTATTAAATAAATGAACATTAAACACCTAATTGCCAGTGGTAAGTCAGACAATGCAAAGGCACAGACCCTTCTCTATTTAGCTAGCCCAGACACCATCCCATACCTTCCCCGCCCTTACCTCCCTTGTTGATTTTGCCTTCCTCTTACCATTTAATCTCTCTTCTTCTTCATCCCCCTTCCCTTCCTCTTCCACGTCCTTTCCTCTAACCCTCTTTTTCATCTTCCTTCCCCTTTGCATGATCAAGCACTATCCATGCTTCTGAGAATGGCTTATCTAGGAACTCTCGGGATTCCCAGCCTCCCTCCCCGGCGGTCACACCCTCAGAAGTGACGTCTCCCACCAACGCGAATATAAGCTCCTTGCAGACAGCTTTTGGATTTGTGTCCCCAGTGTTCAGCACGGTGCCTGGCACCTATCAAGCCTTTAAGAAAGGGTTTTCATTCATTCAACAATGGGAATTGTCCAAAAGTGGAACAGGTTCCTTAGGAGTGGGCGGTCCCTCTCGAGAATGTCCATTGGTGGGGTGTGACGTACTCGGCTCCGCCCCTTGGGTCCAGACAACCAAGCCCAGAGAGTCCAGTCCTCCCACGTTCCTAGAGCGGCCCCTTTCCCTCCTGCGGTTCCGCTCTGGGGGTCGGGGGTCGCTAGCCCACTTCCGGCCAGGGGTTCTGCTCGAAGTTGGGATCTGAGGAGTGGTGATGGTACTGGCACCACCCACCCCACCTCGGAGACTTTGGGTGTTTAAGTGGAGGAGTGTCCCCGATGCCCCTCATGATATTGTTTCGACTTCGTTCTTGGGGGACTAGGAGGGGATGGAAGGGGAGAGAATGTGCATAAGGAAACTGAAAATCAGTTTTGATGTGGCCTAATCCTGGCTAATGGATCAAATGGATCTGGAATGACCCCTGGAGTCCTGGTGCCCGGTGATGGAAATGAGCTTAAGAAATTGACAATTCAGGCCTATTGATCCAGAGGGAAGGGTCATTTTCTTTTCTTTTCTTTTTTTTTTTTTGATTTCTTTTTCTGAGATGGGATTATTTTTTTTTTTAAACAACTGCTTTATTAACTTCTGTTTTACATCATTCATTTCCGCCAGATTTTGAGTTACAATCATTTCCCCCCCATTATTCCCCTACCCAGCCTCCCAGAATAGTAATCCCACAAGATATCACTTCCTCCAATCTGCTCTCTCCCATACCTTCTCCCATACCCCCATCGACTTTTCCATTAGAGGAAGGTGAATCTTTGTGTCCCTATGTGTCCCTTTGTGTCCCCAATGCCTGCACATCTTATCTCCCTATTACAAGCATCACCCATTCCTTCTTGGGAGATAAGTAATTCAGTATATGTTGTACATGTCTAGCTATGCAAAACATTATCATAGTAGATATATTGTACAAGGCTGCTTATAATTCCCTCCCACTCATCCCACCCCCCACCTGGTCCATTCCCTACATGATCCTGTCCCTCTTCTATAGTGGGTACTTCCAACCTCCCCTCACCCCAAGGATGCCCTCCCATCCATCATCCCTCCTCTCATCCCCCTTCCCCTATCCTGCTGCAGGTTGAGATATCCCATTTAGTATGTATGTCATTTTCTCCCTGAACCAAATTCAATGTGAATGTGGTTTTGCCTTTTTAGCCTTCCTTATTCTCCCCCTCCTTTGCAACCACTTCCCCTACATGAGATAGTTTACCCTACCATGTCTCTCCCCATCTCCTCTTGCCACTTTCCTCTCTCACCTCATAATTTCATCCCTTGAGTATTCTCCCTTCCCAACAAATTCAACCTATGCCCTCTATCCATATATAACTGTAACCATATACACACACATTCACATATGTATTCATATGACCACACACCCTTCTTCCATTATTTTCATAGTGAGAAAGATATCATCAGTCACAGTTATTGCTTTTCCATATAGGAATGTAAATAGTTCAACTTTGATAAGTTCCTTTTGATTTCTTTTCCCTGATTACCTTCTCAGGCATCTCTTGCTTCTTGTGTCTGGATGTCAAATTTTCTATTCAATTCTGGTTTTTTCCTCAAGAATGCTTGAAAGTCCTCTATTCCACTGAATGACCATATTTTCCCCTGAAACAAAATACTCAGTTTTGCTGGGTAGGTGACCCTTGGGTTCATTCCCAGTTCTTTTGCCCTCTGGAATATCATATTCCATGCCCTTCGATCCCTCAGTGTAGAAGCTGCCAGGTCCTGGGCTATTCTGATTGTGTTTCCACAATATATAAATTGTTTCTTCCTGGCTGCTTGTAGTATTTTCTCCTTGATCTGGGGATTCTGGAACCTGGCTATAATATTCCTGGGAGTTTTCTTTTTGGGATCTTTTTCAGGAGGTGATCGGTGGATTCTTTCAACCTCATTTTGCCCTCTGGATCTAAAACATCAGGGCAGTTTTCCTTGAGAATTTCTTGAAGGGTGATTTCTAGGTTCTTTCCTTGATCATGGCTTTCAGGTAGTCCAATAATTTTTAAATTGTCTCTCCTGGATCTATTCTCCAGGTCAGTGGTTTTTCCCATGAGATATTTCACATTGCCTTCTAATCTTTCATTTGTTTGGATTTGCTTAACAGCATCTTGATTTCTCATAAAGTCATTAGCTTCCATTTGCTCCAGTCTAACTCTGAAGGAATGAATCTCCTCAGTGAACTTTTGAGATTCTTTTTCCATCTGGCAAATTCGACTTTTTAAGGCATTCTTCTCCTCATTGCCCTTTTGGGCCTCCTTTGCCATTTGAGCTAGTCTATTTTTTAAGGTGTTGTTTTCCTCAGTCAGGCTGTTGACCCTCATTTCATACTTTTCCTGCATCCTCATTTCTCTTTCCAATTTTTCCTCCACTTCTCTTATTTGATTTTTAAAGTCCTTCTTAAGGCCCTCTATGGCCTGCAACCCGCTCATGTTTTCCCCTGGGGCTTTTGGAGGAGGACTTCTGACCTCACAGTCCTTTTCCCGCTCTATGCCCCCAAAATAGGAGTCTAGGGTTGCATTTTTCTGTTTCCTTTGCCTTGGCATGTTGCCACTTAATTGCTTGACTTTTGGGCTTGTTGCCACACTATGGCTTTAAGGCCAGATAGAAGAATTTTCGTCCCGAACGTGTGGGGGGCAACTTCCGTTTCTGGTAAGCTGTAAACCCACCCACAATTTCCACCCTAGATCACAATCCAGATCCAGGGAGGTTAAAGCAAGAGCGATTACCCCCCAAGACTGATCGCTGGATCTCCCCACGATTTGTAGGCTGGGAGCCAGAGCTGCCTCTGAAAACTACAAAATGGCGTGTCTCCTCAGTGCCTTCTAGCCCCCAGGGGAGGGAGCTGACGCATTCCCCAAATACAGGTCCCAAAGTCCATAGGACACTAACCTCTTACTTTGTCCTAGGCATGTCTATGTTGATAATTCTGGAGTCGCCACAACTCCTGGTGTTCTGGGGTTCCTCCAGCTGGCTGCTGGCCCTACCGCCCTGGGGCTAAAACCTCGGCTCACGAAGACCTGGGCTCGGCTCGGCTCCTGCGCTCTGCGCGCTGCGCGCTGCCGGCTCCCAGACCTCTGCGCTGGTCCTTCCTGCAGGGCTGCTGGGCTGTCCTCAGCGGGAGGTTAGCTTCTCTGTGTCGTTCTGTGGGTGCTGGGGCTCCAGAAGTTGTTCACAGTCCTTTTTTACATAGTTTGTGGGGAATCTGGGGGCAGAGAGGCTTGGAAGAGCTGTTTCTACTCCGCCATCTTGGCTCTGCCCCCCTGAGATCGGGAAGGGTAATTTTCAATACAGAAGTGTCTGCTATCCTTATTCGGAAATATGCTCAGGTTTGAGAGTAGATAGTTTGGAGTCAAAAGCACATTTGACCTTTGACACCTTCCTGTAGGATCTTGGGCTTTCCTGGTCTAAGAGAAATATATACATCATTTAGTCATCAAGGCAAGTGACTAGAGACTTTCTGAAAGAAAGAGGAGATACATGAGTCAAGAGAAACAGAAAAGTCAAATATCATTGATGTCTGTTTAAAAACCTGCTCATTTCTCAAAATTAGACATAATCTGCTCAGGAACCTTTAAGAACTGAACAGTCTTGAGTATCCCACTTTGCCTGGTCCTCTGTCCCTAGATTATAAGTCTTTTAAATTTTTGACTGAAAAAATCCTTTGCCTTGACATTCTCAGCTTATGGTTTTTAATCATCCCCAGGAAGCTCCAAGGAAACAAGGATCCTATAAGCATCTCATAAATCAGAACCTGCTTTACCTGCCATCAGCCTTTCTTTCACCTGAGACACCTCTTGGACACCATCAGAAGCTTCTTCTATCTGGAGGATCGTCAACATGGTGTTTGCCTGTTAAGCTTCTTCCTCTCGGACAACAACCTCCTAGCTTGTCTTACTACTTGCTTCTATTTCAACAAATCACTGTGACCCTATTCCCTTATCTCCCTTTTCTTGACACTTCAGCCTCCTTACTATCCTTATCAGTGAGTATATTAAGGCCCAGAAAGGGGAAGGGACATGCCCAAGGTCACACAGAAGTGGCACTTCTTTGCACTTCCTGTTTTGAGTATACTAGCATCACCCTAGTCACCAAGGTTCATAACTTCAAGTTCATCCTCTCTTCCTCTCCCTTAACCTCCACACACTTCACAAGTCCTGTCAGCTAATACATTTTGTCATTTCTGTCTCCATAACATCTCTCCGTTTGCATGACTACTAAGCTCATCATGTTTCACCTAGACTGTTGCAGTAAATTGATAGTTGGTCTCCTTCTAATCATTTTTCCCTCCAATCCATCTTTCACACAGTTGTGAAAAAAAAAATTTCTAAAGTACAGTCTGATCATGCTGTTCCCCTGCTCAAGAATCTTTGCTAGCTTCCTATCATCTCTAGGATAAAAGACAGACTCCTCTATTTGCCATTTAAAGCTCTTCACAATCCCTCTATCCCCTTTTTTATTTTTTACATTTCATATTATTAGAGTCATCCTTTCTTAAGATATAGTTTTAAAACTTCCATCAGACATGCAGTCTGTCCCAGCTTCTTGCTATATGCTTATTTCATAAATATGCCATGTATGACTTCATCCTTGTGGGTGCAGTGGAAGGAGAGTGATATGGTCAGACTTGTGCTTTTAGAAGATTGTTTTGGAGGATGAATTGGAAAAAAGGGAGACTAAAAGCTAGAAGACTAATTAGCAGGCTATTGAAATAACCCAGGTAATAAAAAGTATGAACTATGGTAGCGGCTATGAGTGGACAGAAGGGGACAGATTGAGACAGATGAAGAAAAACTCGAGAGGACAGCCTTCTGGGAGGATGGTGGAGTAGGTCAGAAAATTCCAGGCTCTCCACATTTCCCCCACAAATGAGATTAAATAGTGCCTCAGGGTGAATAGAGAGTGGTAAAAATAAGTGCAGAAGCAGTGGGATGGGGACACTGCTGACTGTGAGCACTTATAAGAGGTTGGAGGTTTCAGTTTCAGGCCAGAAGAGAGAACTAAAGGAAGATCTGAGGCCGGAGGCACCATGCCCCATGCTCCGGAACTAGAGGTGATTACAAAAAATAAACAGCTACAAATGAAAAAAAAAAAGCAGGCACAGGAGAAAGAATCCAACCACAGAAAGTTATTATGGGAATAGAGAAGATCAGGGTTCACCTTCAGAGGAAGATACTGAAGCAAAGAAACCCTCTTCTACCCCAAAGAGTAACATCAAATGGTCATTTGCCCTAAAAGAATTCATAGGAGAATTTAAAAAGACTGTAAAAGTCAAATGAGAGAGATTGAGGAAAAATAAAAAATGAGAACAATTAAAAAAACAAGAAGATTATGAAAAGAAAGTCAGCCAATTAGAAAAGGAGAACCAGAGCCTTAAGGAAGAGAACATCTCCTTGAAAATCAGAATTGGGCAAGGGGAAGCCAGTGAAGTTACAAGTGACCAAGAAATAATAAAACAAATATAAAGAATGAAAAAATAAAAGATAATGTGAAACATCTCTTAAGAACAACTGATCTGGAGAACAGATCAAGAAGAGAAAGCATAAAAATAATCAGACTACCTGAAAGCTATGATCAGAAAAAGAATCTTGATACAATATTACAAAAAAACAATTAAAGAAAATTGTCCTGAAGCATTAGAACAAGTGGGCAAAGTAGAAATAGAAAAAATCCATTGATCACTACCTGAAAGAGATCCTGTGAAGAAAATTCACAGAAATATCAGTCAAATTTTGAAACCCCCAGATCAAGGATAAAATACTCACAGCAGCAAGAAAAAAAATTTTAACATGATGATGCCACAATTAGAGTCATATAAAACTTAGCAGCAGTGACACTAAAAGACCACAGGTCTTAGAACACACTAAGAGCAAAAGAACTGGGGTTCTGGCCAAAAATATACCCAATAAAGCTAATCCTGAATGAAAAAGAAATGGATACTTAATGAATTGTCAGACTTTCAGAATTTTATTTTTTAAAAAAGGAACAAACCTGAACTTAATAGAATATTTGACATATAAGAGCCAAGAGAAATATTAGTTACATACCAAAGACTAATTACAGGAGACTCAATAAGGACAGAGTGTTTACCTTTTACCTGAGGAAATGTAAAACGTTTGTCTATGATTGTTATTAATAATTGGGTAGTTTGTAAGAAAGATTGGGGTAGACCTGAGTATGATGTGATTTTTAAAAGTAAAACCATTTAGGAACAGCTGAAAAGAGTAATTATCTTATACAAATGAGGTGTGAGAGGAAGAACTGACACAAAGGAATTAGGTGGGGTAGAAGAGCTAGTAGTTTTGGAAACCTTTCATCAGGAATGGGTTCTAGAGGAAACAATACACACACGTATAAAAGTCTTCTAAATGCAGAAAGAAATAATACTAAGGGGATAGGGAGGGGGTGAGGATAAGGGGGGGATCTTTAGTGGGGTTGAGTGAATAGGTTAAATGGGGGTATGGAAGGATGTTTAGATTAATAGGAATGGGAGGATAAGGGAGGGATCCTGGGGAAATGGGTAGGTTAAGTAATAGGAGGGCAAAGTAGCAGGTAGAAGTAAGCTAGAGGAGTCAGGAGGGATAGGAAATAAGAGACACATACAAATATAAAAACAAAGGTCAGGAGTAGAATTTCTTAGGAAAAAAGGAGCAGGCCTGGTAATCATGATCTCAGACAAAGTTAAGGCTAAAATAGATTTAATCAAAAGAAAAAAATAGGGAAACTACACTGTGTGTCAGCCATATTCATCAACATTGCTTTGGACCAGGAGTGGGGAACCTGTGGCCTGGAGGCCAAATATGGCCTTCTAGGACCTTGGGTGTGACCTTTTGACTGAGTCCAAATTTTGCCCTGACCTATAAAAGGTTTTGGACTATTTAAATAACTACATAGTATAAGGTTGGAATGTTGCTGTGGTGCAGAAAATGATGAGTTGGTGGACTTGGAAAAATATGGAAAGACACAGACTTATGAAGAGGTTTTCCACCTTCAGAAAAACAAAACAAGTATAATACAGTCTTACATACATGCATATGAATGTAATGTCTATATGTATGATTATAGATAATACAGTCTTACATACATGAATGTAATGTCTATATGTATGATTATAGATATCTAAGCATATATATGTGTAAGTCTGTATGTAAGGGTATGTGCACATGTGCCTATGTCAATATATATGTATGTATATATATGTGTGTGTGTATATCTGTATGTATGTATGTGGACACATTTAATTGTAGACTTTGGGGTGGGTGAAGGAAGGGCAAAAAAGAATAAAGTAAAAAGTGCACAGCAGAGAACAAAAAAACTTACAAGGAAGCAAAGACAGACAGTTCTCAATACAATATGTAGTATTTATTATATAGACCTTCTTGAAATGGAAATTTATTGCTGTATTTTTTGAACCCTCTCTTACATTCTGCTGTGTACATGGCAATGCTTTTTTTTCCTGTTCTTATTTTGTATTTAAGTTTGTGTTATGTTTCCTTTTCTTTTCCTATTGCATATTTAAGTTTTAATATTTGTTCAAAATTTTTAAGAAATTAAAAATTCTGAGCTAAATCCTTAGGACTTATAGCTCATTGGCTATAGAGAGTGAGGGAGAATGAAGAGTCCAGGATGATTGTGAAGTTTCTAACTTGCATACTTGAAAAAATGGTGGTGCTGTCTATAAAAATTGGGGAGTCTGAAGGAGGAGCATGTTGTTGTGGAGGAAATAATAAATTTGTTGAATTTGAGATGCCTCTATCCAGAAGGAGATAACCAATAGTCAACTGTTATGGGATTGGAGTTCAGGCAAGAATTTAGAACTGTATCTATGGTTTGGGGAATCATCTGCATAGAAATAACTGAACAAATGAAAACAGGACTACCACCTAGACCTCCCCTTTTCTATAATAACAGCACACATTTGTGTTATTGCACAATTCTGTAAAAATCTAAAAATAAAATTTGGTAAATATTAAGTACCAAAGGTCAAGTATTTATTCACAACTAGATTAGGTAGTAGTGCAGGTATTACTGTCACTATATGAACTCAGGTTGCTTCACTACACCACTTCTAAAATGATCAAGAACTCATATAACAAGAACATAAACATTCTGAGACACTGGCTATTTGAACAGTAAATAATTGCCTCATAGAATGAAAAATAAATTCATCTTAGCAATAAATCATTTAGCAATAAAAAAGCATTTATTAGGTGCCTACTGTATGCCAGGCTTTGGGAATATAAATAAAAAGAATGAGACTATCCTTTCTCTCAAGGAGCTTACATTCTATCAGGGAGACCATATGTACATACTGTAGATAGATAGATAGATAGATAGATAGATAGATAGATAGATAGATAGATAGATAGATATAGAATAAATATAAAGTATGCATGCAAAATAAATACAAGTTTGTTGAATACAAATATTTCAGGAGGGAGGGAGGGAAGTCATCAACAGGCCAATCAGGAAGGGCTTCATGTAGAAGGTACTTCTTGAGCTGTTCCTAGAAGAAAGGGATTACATCAGGTGGAAGTGAGGAAGGACTGCATATCTGGTATGGGGGACAGCCAGTGCAAAATCAAATAGTCAGGAGGCAAGAGGAACAGAGAGGAAGCCAGTCTGGCAGAATCCTGGGTTACAGGAAGGTAAGTAAAATATAGAAAGGTTAGAATGATTTGAGGTCAGATTACAAAGAACTTTATTTTTTACCCTGGAACACTAGTTAGCCTACAGAGTTTTTAAGTGAAGGAGTGATATGGTCAGATTTTCACTTAAGGAAAGTCACTTTAGCAACTGTATTTGGCAGCTTCTTGTCCTGAGTTTGCAATTCCATTTGGTTGGCCCTGGCAGTGGCAAGAATCCATTGGGGAATTTCAGGTACCCTTTGGGATAAGGGCCACAGAGGAAATTGGTTGGACCTTTATGGGGATTGCTTATATTAGAGAGACCCCTAGAGAATTGGTGTGCCCTGTCTGAAGACACTTTTTGGGCAGATCCTATTGCAGTTTCATGGTGTATTGTGGGACTGACTGGAAAGAATTCACAGACTCAGACCATCTCCAACCCAAGCAAAGACATTTATTGAGAATTATGCCTCTCAGAAGCAAACTAAGTTTCAAGAAGGAACCAGCAACTTAATGAAAATAAGACTAATTTTTATAGGACAAAGGTGCAATTACATCATTACAGAATATATGAATATTAAAATATAAGAGGGGCTTGTTAAGGGATTAGACAATAGGGAGGGGTCCCAACCCTGATGGAACTGCACATGCGATTACCCACAATGCATACAGAAAAACCCTTTGGTGAGGGGCATGTATGTATGATAATGATAGTATAATATGCCTCTCTATGTCATAAGTTCACCTAAAGGACAGCTTTTTCTATTACTGTGCAGGGACTTAATTAAGAACTTAATTAGTCCCTACTATTGTTTTGGAGTCTACATGTTGCTCAGGCATCCTGGTGGTGCTGCTTTCTGATTGGCTAGCTATTATGGCCCTGTCTGAGATTAGATGGATGTGGTTGTGGCTGAATGCATGGACACACCTGCTGTTTCTGTGAGAAACATGGGGGAGTTGGAATATTGAGTCTGGAAGCAGTGGCTAGCTAGGTGCAGTAGCTAGGATTCCATCACATGGACATGCCTGCTGGTCTAGTGAGGCATATTTGGGATACTGGGTCTGAGGGCTTGTAATGTGGTTAAGCCAGATTTTGTGGTCAAATCAGGACATACCTGCTGTTCAGTGAGGCCCATAAGGAAGTTAAAATATTGGGGCTAGGGGTTAGGGGCCATCAGTTAAGATTCCACCAATCCCACTTGAATGATCTTATACAGTGAGGGAATCACTGGTGGTTTCCACCCAGGACAGTTTTATTATTTGAGAATGGGGTGATGCCTTGTTGACTCCTGATCCCAAATCCCTGTGGGGTAAGCTCCATGTAGTTTGGAAAACTCAGTGTAGGCCAGGTTTCTGTACAGACATAAGCCAGTTTTCTTTTGTCTTTGTTCTTTTGCTTTTAGATTGAGAAAGGCCCTGTAGAGCTAAGCTAGCAGAAATATTTGGCAAACTAGTAAAAATATTTATTTTGTTGAATCTGCAGATTGTTTTATTTGATGACTGTGATTTTTATTTTTATATGTGGGATTGTATATGATAATGTTAACATTAGCTATTTGGGAACTTTATGGCACTGGCAAAAGCAAGTAAAAATGCATTGCTTATGCCTTCAGAAAACCATTACGAATTTGAGACAAGGACTGTTGTTAAATATATATGCCTTCTCTCTCTCTCTCTCTCTCTCTCCCTCCTTCCTCTTCTCTGTGCTCCCTTTTCCTACTGTATCCAAAAGGTGAAAATCACAGTTCACCCATAGTGTGAGCACCATAAACTGAAATAGTGAGAAGGGAAGGACTTCCTTTTTTTTGCTTTTACCCCACCTCTGAAAAATCAGCCTGGGATGTTTTTTGTTCTGTTTTCCCATCTGTATTGTTTATCTTTCTCAGTTTCAGGTGCCACCAGTATAGACTTAGGAGTTGGAGCCATGGAGAGGCTCCATGAGGCTGAAGAGGCTGGAGCCTTCTAAAGCCAGGATGATGCAATGCAGCCAGCCTTGCAGGTTGATTTTTGGACTTGGAACTGGAATGGCTCTGTAGGAAATAGCTAAGCTGTAAACCAGAAACTGAAGTGTATGAGAGGAAAGTTTGTATATTTATGATTATGCCTTTTGAAGTAAATATTCCTTTGTAAAACCTAATGTTAGCAGCTAAATGGAATTGAGATGCAGGGGACCATGCCCTACACTTGGAGTAACACCATCAGTGGGAGATGGAGCCATTGGCAAAGAGCCTAGACACCCCCACGTCCCCTTAAAGGTACCAGAAAACCCTGGGGGAGAGGTGAAATCTAACACACCTGGCCTTCAGGCAGTGGGAAGTAGGGTAGCCAGTGTTACATGAATATCCCATATCCTATTTCCTTACCTTTGTATAGACTGCCCCATACCTGGAATTCATTTATTCACCTCCAAATGACTAAGAATCTTTGGTTAGTTTAGTCAGTAAGCATTTATTTAGCACTTACTATAGACCAGGCACTTTCCAATGCCTTGAGATACAAAAAAAAAAAAAAAAAAGGCAGAAACAGTCTCTGCCCTGAAGAAGCCCACAATCTAACAGAATAGCTAAATATTATAAACAGTAAAAAGCTAGATTATATAAATAAAAGACATTTTGTTGTTGTTGAGTCATTTTCAGTTGTGTCTTGACTCTTTGTGACCCCATTTGAGGTTATCTTGCCAAAAATACTGGAGTGGTTTGCCATTTCCTTCTCCAGTTCATTTTATAGACAAAGAAACTGAGGCAAAGAGGGTTAAGTGACTTGTTCAGCTAGTATGTGATAGAGTCCAAATTTGAACTCATAAAGATGAGTCTTCCTGACTCCAGGCTCAGCACTCATTTCACTCAATTCACATTTCACCACCTAGGTGCCTCCTACAAGATACATTTAATAGAAAGTAATCTCAGAGTAAGAGTAAATAAACATGTATTAAGTGTCTACTATGTGCCAGGCACTATGTTGGGGATGCAAAGAAAGGTCTAGGCAGTCCCTGTCTTCAAGGAATTCACAATCTAAAAGGAGACAGACTAGATGAAGTACTGCAGTCATGGTGGGAAATGATTTGTGGAAGTGTTATTTACAGAACTGACTTTATTTTTTCAGATGATGAGTTTCTGGAGATCATGAAGTCTAGAAGAGCAACTGGGTGGGAAATGATGAGGTGAATGCCCTGAAAGTCCTCCTTAAATAGTGGAGGCCCTGGGAGATCTTCAGAAGCTACTGTCTGCCCTCACCAACCAGAGGGAAGGTGGGAGGGATCCCTGGGGCAGGTGGTGGTGCTAAGGAGAGGCAAATTTCAGAGTTGGTTTTATCCTGAAGAATGATGAGTTTCTGGAGATCATGAAGTCCAGGAGAGAAGCCAAGTGGAAAAGAAACCTTAGGGGAAGGTCTCCTGAAGGTGGGATTTGAGTTAAGTCTTGAAGGAAACCAGTAAAACCAAGAGGAGGAGGTAAGGAAGGGGAGCACTCCAGGTATAATGAACTAGGATCAGAGATGGAGTATGGTGGAGGAGGAACAGCAAATGGGGAGTAAGTGTAAAGAATAGAAAGGTAGGGAGGAGTCAGATTATAAAGAGCTTTAAATGCTAAACAGAGGAGTTTGTATTTGATTTTGAAGGTAATAGGGAGCTGCCAAGTTTACCGAGTAGTGGGGTGACATGGGCGGATCTACATTTTAGGAAGATGACTTTGGCAGATGAGTGGAAGATGGAGAGAGATGAGGAAAGGAAACCAGTTAGAAGGCCACTGCAATACACTACCTGATATGATTAGGGCCTGAACTTGGGTGGCTGTGTGAGCAAAAAGGTAATGCATGAGATATAAAGGTAGAAATGACAAGACTGGGGAATGGATTGGATACCTGAAGTGACAGGAGTCAGAGATGACACCAAGACAGGTGATTGTGAGGATGACGGTGCTCTTGACAACAGGGAAGTTCAGAGGAAGGGAGGATTTGGAGGTAAAGAAAATGAGTTCTCTTTAAATCATGTTGAATTTGAGATGTCTTCTAGGACATCAAGTCTGAAATGTTCAAAAGGCAGTTGGTACCCAGAGACTAGAACTGGATATACATATATGGGAATTACCTGCAAAGAAATGATAAGTGAACCCATGGGAGCTGATAAGATCACCAAGTAAGAGGGTATAGAAGGAAAAGAGAAGGAAAGAGGATCCCCAGGACAGAGCCTTGGGGGCCTCTTATAGTGCCCATGATATGCATAAAGAACCAGCAAAGGAAGCCTGCCTGAAGAGAGCTCAAAGAGGTAGGAGGAGAACATCTAGGAGACAGTGGTCAGTGGTGTAAAATGCTGCAGAAAGGTCAAGAAGGCCGAAGACTGAGAAAAGGCCACTAGACATACATAATACTGCTGAAAAAAAACCAAAAACAAAAAACCACTGCCACTGAAGTCAAAGAACCTGAGTTCAAATCCTGCCTGTTATATGCTACTAGTATGGCTTCCGTTAAATCATTCCACCTGTGACTCAGGTTGTAAGGAATTTGGACCAGATAACCTTTCAGTTCCCATTCATTTGTATGACTATGCTTCTGATGCTCCCTCATTGGATCTGTTTCCTAATCTATAAAATGGGGATGCATTCTCTGCATAAGTCATCCCCCATGTCTTGAAGGCACTCATTACTTATAGTCACCTCTCAGACTTCAAGGGGTGAGGTACCTACTCCCTGAAAACATTTTATTCTCCATCTGTTATTAACGTTCCCTCTTTCCTCAAATTAGTTTGTATTTTTAGATGTATTCCCTCTCTGAGGTAATTTTCTCATATATAAAAGAGCAATTAGATTATCACTAAGCCCCTTCCATCTCTAATATTTAACTGACTCTGACTTTTCTTTGTATATCTAAATGTGCCTTTCTTATTACCCTTCAAATGTTGGCTCACCCAAATTTCAGCCTTGGGCCCTCTATATTCTCCACCCTCAAAATTCACTTATTCAAGGCCATTAATCCACTCATAAGATTTCAATTAATACCAGAGGGAAAATGCTTATTGAATAGGGAGAAGTTTGACTTATATCTCCAGCCCTAACTCCTCACACTCTCTCCAAAATAGAATACTCAAAGGCCCAAAGAATATTTACTATTTGGATATGGTCCAACTTCAGATCTTCTCCAATACATAACTCATTCCAACTTTCCCCATCACCAGTAATGACAACTAACATCTTTAATCAGAGATAATAAAAGATTCTTCTAGATTAAGCCTATAGGGACCAAGTCAGGTTATTTTTATGCAATTCATGCCATTTTCAGGTAGACAGCAAGCTTTTAGTTAACAAAGGGCATTCTCTGACTTGGACCCATGACTGTAAGTTCCATGGGGGTAGGGGCTGCTTTCTTTTTATTAACTGTACCCAGAGCACTTAGCACAGTGCCTGGCACTGTGGCTTAACAAATGTTTATTGGATATTAAATATTTATTGGAACCCTCACATTGTGGTTATGGAAGAAGCTATTACTGAAGGCTTTCAGCACATTTTAATCATTTTAATAAACAATCACTATTCTTTGTTGCCTGTCCAGATGATGGAGGGCTAGATACTATATCAACAGAATTAAGAAAAACTTAATCAGTGTTCTCAAAAAGCTTACAAAGGTCTGTGACCCAAAATACATTCTCTGGGGTTCACAAAGTTCTTTCCCAAAACCCAATACACTTAAAAATTAACTGTTACTAGTTTTCTGATGTTAATGAAAGTACCTGCAATAAAAGGCTTTCTCACATTCATATAGTCTCTCTCTAGTATGAAAGTTCTGATACTGTGTAAGTATAAATAATTGCCCACAATTATTACTTTTGTTTGACTTCTCCCTAGTTGGAATTATTGGATGTTCATTAAAGATTATGCTTCTATTATGAGCTTTCCTATCATGGTATTTAAGCAATTTTTCTCTAGTGTGAACACTCTGATCTCAATTAAGGACTGAAGGGTAACTGAATGCTTTTCACATTTGTAACATGCAAAAGGATATTTTTAGTATGTTTTCTGCAGTGTTTGATAAAGAAAATGTCTTCTTTCTAGCAGAAATTATTTGATCTAAAATAAAGACTGAATGGCAACTGATGAATTTTCCACAATTCACAAAATTTCTCTCTTGAATGAATTATCTGATGCACCTAAAACCAGTCTAATGTAAATAAAAGCTTCCCCACATTCATAATATTAAAAAACAAACAACAAGCAAAAACAACTGGCCAATATGAGGTCTATAATATTCAAGGAGTAGTTTTTTGTTGAAGACTATACCACCTTTATTACATTTATAAGATTTTTTTCCCCAATGTCCTCTGCTGCCAAATAAAATCTGTAAACTACTTGAAGACTGTCATACATTAATTTCACTTAAATTGTTTCTTTCTATGAGACTTCACTAGTATCTAATAAGCTCTAACTAAAGGGGAAAAGATAAGGGAGTATTTATATAGCACTTTCTCTATGTCAGGCACTTTGCTAAATGCCTTCAAATGTTTTGTTTGATCATCTCATAAAGCCTTTCTCACATTCATTATACTTACTGGGTTTTCAATCAGAATGAATTTTCTCATGTCGAATAAGATATGAATTCTGACTGAAGGCTTTCCCACATTTATTACATTCATAAGGTTTCTCTCCAGTATGAATTTTCTGATGTTTTAAGAAATCTGAACTTCGACTAAAAGCTTTCTGACACTCATTACATTCATATGGCTTCTCCCCGGTATGAGTTCTCTGATGTTGCATTCGGTGAGAACTTCGACTAAAGGTCTTCCCACAGTCATTACACACATATGGTTTTTCCCCAGTATGAATTCTCAGATGTTCCTTAAGGACTGACCGTCTACTGAAAGCTTTTCCACATTCATTACATTCATATGGTTTTTCTCCAGTGTGAGCTCTCTGATGACGAATGAGGAGGGAATGACGACTGAAGGCTTTTTTACATTCGCTACATTCATAGGGTTTCTCTCCACTATGAATTATCATGTGCTGACTAAAACCTTTGATGTAGCTGAAGGCTTTCCCACATTCACTACATTTAAAAGGTTTTTCCCCACTATGAATTTTCTTATGTTCTGTAAGATGTGAGCTTTGACTGAAAGCTTTGCCACATTCTTTACATTCATAGGGTTTCTCGCCAGTATGAACTCTCTGGTGCTGAATAAAACTTGAGGACTGTGAGAAGGCTTTCCCACAGTCATTACACTTATAAGGTTTCACTCCAATGTGCACTCTCTCATGTCGAATACAGTATGACTTCCGACGAAAAGCTTTCCCACATTTGTTGCAAATGTGAGGCTTCTCTCCAGTATGAACTATCTCATGTAGAATAAGATCTGAGTTTTCACTGAAGGCTTTCCCACATTCATTACATTCAAAGGGTTTATTTCCAGTATGCAATTTCTGATGTCGTGTAAGATGTGAGCCATGACTAAAGGCTCTACCACACTGATTACATTCATAAGGTTTTTCTCCATTATGAATTCTCTGATGTTTTCTTACATCTGAACTTCGACTAAAGGCTTTCCCACAGTCATTGCACTCATAGGGTTTCTCACCAGTGTGAATTCTCTGATGCTGAATAAGGGCTGAATGACGTACAAAATTCTGACCACAAGTATCACACTTGTAGCTTCTTTCTCTTGTATGAATTCTTTGATTTGTAACATGGTGTGAGCTACAAAATTCATTAAGTCCCTGGTCTTTGTCTCCTCCAGTTGTTTTCTGTTGCAAGACAAGCATTTGTTCAGAATTGGACTTATTCTGTCTCTTTCTCCTAAAATTTTTAATTTCCCCTAAATTGCTTTCTCCAAAGTCCAAGATCTGGAAAGTATCCCTTGGGTGTTCTACTGATGCATTTTTATTTATTTTTCTCCCTTTAGGAACTTCCTGCCCTAGATATTTCTCCTTGTATTTTTTCTTACAACCTGAAACAAAGCAAAATAGAGATAATGGAGAATGGAGAATAGAGATAATAAGTTGACATGAATGGAGAACAAGAAAAGGGCTTTTAAAAATGAGAAGATGGGGAGCAGAGAGGAAGTAATAAGATGGCAATATTGGTGGCAGAAATGTCTGGGAGACGATAGGATAACCAGTCAAACAAATGGATTGTTTCACTAGGGAAGCCAAAAAAAATCTAAATTAGAGATAAGATGAAACAGAAAAGGAATAAATGAACCTGAAGGTCACAGATGGGCAAAGAATAAAAATAATGGAGAGTGACAAAGTAGAAGAAATGAAATTTTTTTTTTTGCTTTTTGGAGGGCAATTGGGGTTAAGTAACTTGCCCAAGGTCACACGGCTAGGTTTTTGTTTGTGTGTACGTTAAGTGTCTGAGGCCGGATCCGAACTCAGGTCCTTCTGACTCCAGGGCTGGCACTCTATTCACTGCGCCACCTAGCCGCCCCTAAACAAAGCACTTTTTTTTTTAATAAGCAATTGGGTTTAAGTAACTTGCTCAAGGTTACATGGCTAGTCATTATTTATGCGTGGGTGCTCATTTTCTGAGGCTGGTTTCGATCTCAGGTCATCCCAACTCCGAGGCTGGTGCTCTTACTCACTGCACCACCTAGCCGCCCCAAGAGATGAAATTTAAGGGAATTTGAAAAAAGAAGTCGGTGGTTCGAGGAGACAGGCTGACAGCATAGACTGGAAATAGCTGAAATTGGGAAATGACTGGGAGTAAGAACTATATTTGGATAAATAGCAATTCCCCCTAAACAGGAGGTATAACATACAAATGCTTATTAGAAGTTGGCAAAAGTCATAGCCAACCCAGAAAAGCAGAAGACCTGATTGGTCGCTAAAGCAGCTGAAAAATGAGCAATGAGTATTGTTTCTCATTGCTCCAGGGCAAATCACCAGGAGAAGACACCCACCAAACACATTCTCCCTTCACCACCACCCCTGTTCCCCCCATACGTTCCAGTGGTGAAGGTGGTTTTCATAAAAACAGAAACAGCATTGAAGGTGTTCACAGGGGCACAACAGCAGAGGAACAATTTCCAAAATGTGAATGGGGATACACCTTCCACAACTAAGTGCCCCCCTGTACAATGAGGAATTCTTCTGAGGTTGTGTATTAGTTTCAACTCTGTTAACAGAGCTGTGGGATGGTGCAAGTCAGAATTGAATAAGGAGGCAACCAGAAATAGTGCTTGATGCCCAACTGTGCTAATTAGGCTCTAGCCTGAAAGTCTGCCTCTGAGGCTTCTGAGCAGAATTAGAATATGAAACACTAAAGAGAAATCCTCCCCTGATATTTCAAATTGGGCACCTTACTACAAAACACGTTCTCTTATTTCTGTCTTTTGTCAAGTTCTCTCCAACTCACCTCTATAAGTTTCCTTTGTACTTGAGAGTACCCTTTCTTCAGGCTTCTCAACATCCAGGACCCAGGATTCTTCCCCTCGTTCCAGCTGAGAGATGACATCAGGTTTGGATACTAGAAATCCTTTTCATGGGGGAGAAAATGGAATGTGGTCAATTAAAGTATGAAAAATCTAAGAAATCAGCACTTTTTTAGAAGTGTCTCCAATGTCCTAGGTCAGATGGCAGTAGATGGGAAGAGTTAAGAAAAGTCCCAGATACACCAAAGTGGTCCAAGACAGGAGTAAAGTTTCTATATGTACAAAAACATTTTGGTAGCTCTTTTTATTCTATTAAAGAACTATAAACAAACTTATTTCCACATACTGAGAATGGCTGAATAAAAAATGAAATGTGAATGTAATGAAATATTATTGCATATTGAAGAAATGACAAAAGGTTTCAAAGAAACCAAGGAACATTTGTAGGAACTGATACAAAGTGAAGTGAGAAGAACCAGAACAATATATACGACTACAATACAATAAAGGAAAACAATGTTAAAGGACTTAAGAACTCTGATCAATGAAGTGACCAATCATGATTCCAAGTTATCAGATTATGAATAATACTTCCCATCTCTTGGCAGAGATGTGAAAGATTGTAAGTACAGAATGAGACATGTTTTAATATATAAACATGTCAATTTCTTTTGCTTGATTTTTTTGTTAGAAGAAAAAGTTTTAATAGGGGAGAGGAGGAGATCAAGGTGGAGTAGAAGAGTAGTGATAGTGATGGGAAAAGAAAGAAGCATCAATGAAGCATTTAAAATATACACAGAATGGGGCGGAGCCAAGATGGCGGAGTAGAAACAGCTCTTCCAAGCCTCTCTGCCCCCAGATTCCCCCCAAACTATGTAAAAGGGGACTCTGAACAACTTCTGGAGCCCCAGCACCCACAGAACGACACAGAGAAGCTAACCTCCCGCTGAGGACAGCCCAGCAGCCCTGCAGGAAGGACCAGCGCAGAGGTCTGGGACCTGGCAGCGCGCAGAGCGCAGGAGCCGAGCCGAGCCCAGGTCCGCGTGAGCCGAGGTTTTAGCCCCAGGGCGGCAGGGCCAGCAGCCAGCTGGAGGAACCCCAGAACACCAGGAGTTGTGGCAACTCCAGAATTATCAACATAGACATGCCTAGGACAAAGTAAGAGGTTAGTGTCCTATGGACTTTGGGACCTGTATTTGGGAATGCGTCAGCTCCCTCCCCTGGGGGCTAGAAGCTGCTGAGGAGACACGCCACTGTGTAGTTTTCAGAGGCATTTCCGGCTCCCAGCCTACAAATCGTGGGGAGATCCAGCGATCAGTCTTGGGGAGTAATCGCTCTTGCTTTAACCTCCCTGGATCTGGATTGTGATCTAGGGTGGAAGTTGTGGGTGGGCTTACACCTTGCCAGAAACGGAAGTTGCCCCCCACACGTTGGGGACGAAAATTCCTCTAGCTGGCCTTAAAGCCATAGTGTGGCAACAAGCCCAAAAGTCAAGCAATTAAGTGGCAACTTGCCAAGGCAAAGGAAACAGAAAAATGCAACCCTAGACTCCTATTTTGGGGGCATAGAGCGGGAAAAGGACTGTGAGGTCAGAAGTCCTCCTCCAAAAGCCCCAGGGGAAAACATGAGTGGGTTGCAGGCCATAGAGGACCTTAAGAAGGACTTTAAAAATCAAATAAGAGAAGTGGAGGAAAAATTGGAAAGAAATGAGAAGGATTCAGGAAAAGTATGAAATGGGGGTCAACAGCCTGACTGAGGAAAACAATACCTTAAAAAATAGACTAACTCAAATGGCAAAGGAGGCCCAAAAGGGCAATGAGGAGAAGAATGCCTTAAAAAGTCGAATTTGCCAGATGGAAAAAGAATCTCAAAAAGTTCACTGAGGAGATTCATTCCTTCAGAGTTAGACTGGAGCAAATGGAAGCTAATGACTTTATGAGAAATCAAGATGCTGTTAAGCAGATCCAAACAAATGAAAGATTAGAAGGCAATGTGAAATATCTCATAGGAAAAACCACTGACCTGGAGAATAGATCCAGGAGAGACAATTTAAAAATTATTGGACTACCTGAAAGCCATGATCAAGGAAAGAACCTAGAAATCACCCTTCAAGAAATTCTCAGGGAAAACTGCCCTGATGTTTTAGATCCAGAGGGCAAAATAGAGGTTGAAAGAATCCACCGATCACCTCCTGAAAAGATCCCAAAAAGAAAACTCCCAGGAATATTATAGCCAGGTTCCAGAATCCCCAGATCAAGGAGAAAATACTCCAAGCAGCCAGGAAGAAACAATTTCAATATTGTGGAAGCACAATCAGAATAGCCCAGGACCTGGCAGCTTCTACACTGAGGGATCGAAGGGCATGGAATATGATATTCCAGAGGGCAAAAGAGCTGGGAATGAACCCAAGGGTCACCTACCCAGAAAAACTGAATATTTTGTTTCAGGGGAAAATATGGTCATTCAGTGGAATAGAGGACTTTCAAGCATTCTTGAGAAAAAACCAGAATTGAATAGAAAATTTGACATCCAGACACAAGAAGGAAGAGATGCCTGAGAAGGTAATCAGGGAAAAGAAATCAAAAGGAACTTATCAAAGTTGAACTATTTACATTCCTATATGGAAAAGTAATAACTGTGACTGATGATATCTTTCTCACTGTGAAAATAATGGAAGAAGGGTGTGTGGTCATATGAATACATATGTGAATGTGTGTGTATATGGTTACAGTTATATATGGATAGAGGGCATAGGTTGAATTTGTTGGAAAGGGAGAATACTCAAGGGATGAAATTATGAGGTGAGAGAGGAAAGTGGCAAGAGGAGATGGGGAGAGACAGGGTAGGGTAAGCTATCTCATGTAGAAGAAGCAAGGGGAAGTGGTTGCAAGGGAGGGGAATAATAAGGAGACAAAAAGGCAAAACCACATTCTCATTGAATTAGGTTCAGGGAGAGAATGACATACATACTAAATGGGATATCTCAACCTGCAGCAGAATAGGGGGAAGGGGGATGAGAGGAGGGATGATGGGTGGGAGGGCATCCTTGGGGGGAGGGGAGGTTGGAAGTACCCACTATAGAAGAGGGACAGGATCATGTAGGGAATGGACCAGGTGGGGGGTGGGATGAGTGGGAGGGAATTATAAGCAGCCTTGTACAATATATCTACTATGATAATGTTTTCCATAGCTAGACATGTACAACATATACTGAATTACTTATCTCCCAAGAGGGAATGGGTGACAAGGGAGGAAGGAAATGGATCTGAAATTTGAGGTCATAACATTAAATATTTCAAATATATATAAATACTATTATTAATACTCTTTTGCTTGTAATAGGAGATAAGATGTGCAGGCATTGGGATGCAAAGACTCACCTTCCTCTAATGGAAAAGTCGATGGGGGTATGGGAGAAGGTATGGGAGGGAGCAGATTGGAGGAAGTGATATCTTGTGGGACTACTATTCTGGGAGGTTGGGTAGGGGAATAATGGGGGGAAAATGATTGTAACTCAAAATCTGGCGGAAATGAATGATGTAAAACAGAAGTTAATAAAGCATTTGTTTAAAAAAAAAATACACAGAAGAGAGCAGAAGGAAGTTCAGAATGGAACACAGACAAGCAGGGCAGTGTTGATACTACCATGTCAAATTTAGCATATACTTTAGTAGAGACTGATGGTTCTCTTTTTCTGTTCTTTGTTTATGGAAATGTTCATAGTTTTTTTATGTTTGTCAAGTTCATAATAATAAAAAAGTTAAAAACCACAAGGTCAAAAAATGCCCTGGCTAATAGGATAAGAAAGTAAGGCAAGGGGCGGCTAGGTGGCGAAGTGAGTAGAGAGTTGGCCCTGGAGTCAGAAGGACCTGAGTTCGGATCCGGCCTCAGACACTTAACGCACACACAAACAAAAACCTAGCTGTGTGACCTTGGGCAAGTTACTTAACCCCAACTGCCCTCCAAAAAAAAAAAAAAAAGAAAGTCAGGCAAGATCCAACAATCCTTGATGGTGCTTCCTGAGTGTGTTCCTAGAAAGAAGGTAGTTCAGGAAGTATTACCAACCAATTCTATCTTACCCAGTGAGATAAAGTTTCCATAATTCTCCAGCATCACGTCTCTGTAGAGGTCTCGCTGAAGAGGTTCAAGAAGCCCCCACTCTTCACGTGTGAGATACACAGCTACATCTTCAAAGGTTGCCAACTCCTAAAAAAACATTATTGCTCCTTCAGAGATAAACTCAGCATGGAAGTGAGGTGTAATGGAAAGAGCACTGGGATTTGAAGTCAGAGGATATGAGAAACTGTCAAATATTTTGCAAAGATTTAGGTAAACTATATCCACATCATTTCCCCAATCTAACAAATAAGCATTTCTGTGGGGGAAAAAAACTCCAAATAATAAGAATTTAGCATTTATATCTTGTTTTATGGTGTGCAAAACATTTTTCAAGTTATCTCATTTGATCCTCACAACAACCTGTGAGATAACTGAAGTAGAGAGAGGTTGGGTGACTTTTCCCAGGATCACACAGATATTAAGTGGGGGTAAAATTCAAACTCAGATCTTCCTGACTCAGTGCTGTATCCACTGTGCCACTTAGCTGCCAAATTCAGAGCTCTTACCATAATACCCTGATGTTCACCTGGAATTCACCCACCTCACTGCTAGATAAATTTCTTCTGATTACCCAATTGGTTTTTATTTTTACTTCAGCTATTAAAAAGCATGATTACCCAATTGGTTTTTATTTTTACTTCAGCTATTAAACAGTACTTCTCCAATGACATAAATCTTGGTTGCTTAGTGACCATGTAAGCTGATCAAATATCAGAATCTATTAACATAAGACATTAACAAATTCAAATGAGTCCATGGGAAAGATTTGATCAGGATGGTGACAGGTCTATTAACATACAAACTATAGTTGCAGTTGAAAGACCTGAATATATTTAGTTAGGAGAAGAAAAGAATTAGGAGGGATAGACTAGATATCTTTGGAAGGCAGAATTTGGAAATTATAGCGAGACAAATACCAGCTTCCCATGAGAAAAAACATTTTCTCATAAGTATAGCAGTCCAAAAATGGAACTGGCTCTAGGAGTCAGTGGGTAGCCTATCACTGGAGATATTATAGTCAAGGCTAGAAATCATTTATCAAGAATGTAGTAGAAAGTATTCCTATAAGAGGTTGGCCTAGATGACCTCTAAGGTCTTTTGCCACTCTAAATTTTATAATGTGAATGTTTCTTAAGCTTCAAATACAGTTTAGGCAAACACTTAACAATTAAATCATGTGATTAGTATGTGAAACTTAGTTTTAGGAGAACAATTCATCAGATGCAGAGATTATACATTATAGACTCAGGTGAAAACAAGGAAGAAGGGAAAACAGTTGTAAAATTGTATACAAAGGAAAGAATAATCATTAAATGTAAATATTTCACTAAAAAAAGTACTCGATAACATCTCTGTGGGCAAAAATTCCACATATAAATAATACAAATGGAATAATTGGGAAATAGCAAAGACCATCTTATATGGGAAATGAGACTACGCTAGAAGGATTAAGCGTGATTGAAGAAGTAAAAAGTATGAACCTGGGAGGATTTACTTTATCATCGAAGCCTGAAGGAATGCCTCATCCAGAATAAAGTATTGAGGAAAGTGTTCTAAACAGGTCAAAACCTTTTGATCATGCAGTTTTAGAATCTATAAGGGAGTTGGTCAGGAAGGGATTTTTCCACTACTGACCAAGATTCCAACAATATGAAGTTCAATATAACATCAGAGTGGGAAAAGACAACAGACCAGGAGATAATAATTAGCAGCTAATTCAAAGGAGTGCTGCAGAGATCCAATGAGATGATACATATAAAGCACTGTATAAACCTTAAGGTGCTACAGATACGATAGTTATTAGTCAGTCCTGTCTCTGTTACTAACTCCTGTGCAATATTGAATAAGTCATCTCTCTAGGGAAGTTTCCTTAATTGTAAATAATTTGGAGGTGGAACCAGATGCCCTCTAAGGTCCTTTCTGATGCTACAGTCCTAGGAATCTAAACAAAAAAAAAAATTCATCTTCATTACTGAATTCTAGGGAATGGATATAAAATGAAATCTGTCCAGGAGTTAAGAAAAACAAATAATCTATATTATTAAAACTCCCTCAAAATGTGTCTCAGCAAATAAAATGCTCCGACAGTCTTCCGAGAGTTTTATTTCCATCACAGTAAGAGGGTCTTCCTTAAGTCACCTGCCAATTGCGTAAGTTTTCTTTTTGTTTTTGATCATTACTGTGTTATCACTAATCTGGAAAATTATGAAAGGTTAGAGATGTGGTTGGAGGCTGAAAGAAGGAAGATATTGTCTTAATTTTCAAAAAAAGGGAAAATAATTTGATTCTGAGATCCACAAATTCATTAATTTAACATTAATCACTGGCAGAACTCTAAGACAGATTACTAAACTAATGGCTTATAAAAACTTGAACAAAGGGTAATCACTAGTTCAATCATGGGTTTACTAAAAAAAAAAATGAATGGGATATCTTGTGGTTTAGTGAAATATATGTCAATAAGGGTATTCAGGTGAAAACTGAATGACTGAGTTGTCAGGAATTTTATAGAGGACCTGGAGTAGAAGATCTTCCAATTTTAAAATACTCTGAGGGAGCTCAGATAACAAAGGGTTAATACCATGTTGAAGATCACAGAAGTGGAGCAGAACCTTCTGATGATGAAGTCCAAGAGGTGTTCTGGATGAAAGGAAGCTGATAGCAGGTAGACCTTGTCACCCTGTGAAGATTCTTGTCTTTGTGCACAGACGGGGACCTGAGGATGATTAAAATCACAGTCAGTTGAGAATAGGTTAGGAAAGACATTTATCATTCAGTCAAAGCTTCATCGTAGAGATTATTTACAAGGGTTAAAGAAGGATAGGCATTTTCTCCTAGAAAGCAGAAAATGGCATGGAAAGGTAGATGCTGACCAACAACTAATGAAATTAGCTACAGTAGCCTTTGAAATGGATTTTCTTCTTTATGAGATTTGTCCAGACGCTCTGTTTTTTGTCATAAAAATAAATGATTCTCACCTTTCCTATTATTGTAACTTTTCCTAGTTCTGACAAACAAGAATCCTTATAATCATCTATATAAATGTAGATGTGTATGATTATAGGTGATCTGTTCTCTCCTACATGAATAGGCAACTAAATCCAATCTATCCTTGATATCCCTGGACTAATTGCCCTTAGAAAAGGATCTCATCATGTTACTGCCCTAATCAAAACTGTAAATCAAAGGAATGCCATCACAGAGTACATTATAACTCTTTAGTATAGATTCCAAAGTCTTTCCAGAATTCATTAATTTATTCAACAAATATTAACTAACACACCATAATAGGTCTTGGGGATACAAAGGCCAAAGAGGAAGAAAGGGAGGGAGGAAGGGAGAAAGGGAGGGATGCAAGAAGGAAGGCGGGAGGAAAGGATAGGAGGGAAGGAAGGAAGAAAGGAGGGAAGTGTCCCCAACTGCAAGCTAACATTCTTTTAGAGCTCTATCTCTACCCAAACCGGACTGTGAGCAGTCCCTCTTTGTAGTTCTCTCAGTTCTGGAATCCCAGCCCAATCATCTTGAAAGCCAAGCTCAGACGAGAGTTCCTCCAGGACACTGCCTCTGTCGTGACCCGGCCTCAGCAAGCCTTGGGCCTGCACCTCCCTGAAGCACGTTTCGGGAAACGAGCTTCAGCCTGGCAGCTTCGAAGCGTCTCACAATGACACTGACAAGGATAGTGACACGGGCAGTTTCAATGGCCCTCCAACCCCATCTCACAAATGGGGAAACTGAGGCCTTGGAAGGGGGAGGGACTAAGCCCTACGTCATACTGGGGAGTCAGTCATTCCGCCGGGCCCTAGCCTAGGAATCACCTAAATGCCCCAGTCAAGAAGGAAGAGGTTTGGAGCCTCAAGGATCCAGAGGCGGGGCTAGGAGAGGGGCGTGGCTGTCTGATCTCGCCCCCGCGGCCACGCCCCCTCCGGACGTCGCGTCCTGTGAGCACTGGGAGTTGGGTGGAGAGGACTCCCCCACTTCTCGGCCCGCGCGCAGCCAAATCCCGCACGTGGAGCATAGGCAGTTCAAGAGCCAGAGACTCACGCTAACCCGACTTCTCAGACCCGCCCGGCTTCAGACAGGAAGTGTTCTCCCTCTTCCGCCCCGCCCCTGTCGCACTTCCGGCGGCGCTCTGGGAAACACGGAGGACTCGGCGCCTCGGTAACCGCTCTAGCGGTCTGAAGGGCAGTGGGAGCAAACGGACCCCACAAAGTAGGAACTTTAAGTGGGAAGTGGGGGGAACCAGGGCGACTGAGGGGACTAGAGAGAGGAAGGGGAGGGGGAGGAGGGAAAAGAGGGGAGAGACAAGAAAGGAGAGAGAAAAAGGGGGAGAGGAGAGAAAGGAAACAGGAAAGAAGAGAGGGGTGGAGAAAGAAAAGGGGGAAAGAAAGAGAAAAGGGGAGAGAAGAGAGAAAAAGGTGGAGAGAGGGCAAAGTGAAAAGGGAGAAGGAAGAGGAGCGGGACAGAGAGGGGAGGCAGAGAAAAAAGGAGGGATGGAGGAAAAATGGGGAGGGGGAGGAGGAGCCTCAGGAAGGAGAATCTAGTGAAAAGCCTGCCTCTGAGGCCTCCCTGCCCACATGGCTTGGCTTGCCTTAATGATCATTTCACCATTTCAAGGAGGAAAACATACCCTGGACCCTATTCTGACCCGCGCTGGGGTGGCCGTGGTGGGAACTTCAGGGAGCAGTGACAGTCCACCTTAGAATGAGTGAGAGAAGACCAGAGTGATGGATCTCTGATCATCTGATGGATGCTCCACTTAGATCAGAGAAAGCAGCTCTCAAAGGGTTTCTGGGTTCAGACGAGGGAGAGGTAGGATTCCTTGAACTAAAATTCTACAGTCACCTCAGGAGCAATGAAAAGCTCCCAAGATTGAGATTCTGAAGACACAAAGAAAAACAATTCTGATAAACAGGCAGAGGGAAAAGTGTGAGGGCCACCCACACCAACCCCGAGACTGTCCTATATTCTAGGAAAGGGCACAACAATAACCACTTTTCCTTCTTTCCAAGGAAGAGCAGGAGGACTACATGATGCCGGCACAAGGCTTTGGGAAAAGATACATGAAGGCCTTTTTGAAAGGTTTCTTTGTTGCTGTGCCTGTAACAGTAACTTTCTTAGATCAAGTGGCCTGTGTAGCAAGAGTAGAAGGAGCCTCGATGCAGCCTTCTTTGAATCCTGGAGGAAGCCATTCATCTGATGTAGTGCTTTTGAACCACTGGAAAGTTAGGAACTATGAAGTACATCGTGGTGATATCGTGTCATTGGTATCTCCCAAAAACCCAGAGCAGAAGATCATTAAAAGAGTGATTGCTCTGGAAGGAGACATTATCAAAACAATGGGACATAAGAATAGGTATGTGAAAGTCCCACGTGGCCACATGTGGGTGGAAGGTGATCATCATGGACACAGCTTTGACAGTAATGCTTTTGGTCCAGTTTCCCTTGGACTTCTGCATGCGCATGCCACCCATATTCTGTGGCCTCCAGAACGTTGGCAGCGTTTGGAGTCCATTCTCCCTCCAGATCGAGCCCCAGTTCAGATTGAAGAGAAGTGACCTCCTTGCATCTGCATGACCTCTTTGACTTAGGAAGACAATATTTAAAAAATGGAAGGCAGGGAAAAAGAAACCTAAAAGGCAGAGAGCATGTATTGGTTGAAGCTGCAAAAGGAGTATTTGTATATCCTCTGGTTTCACATTGAAGCAAAAGATTTTTTTTTTCAGATGAAAGAGTTGTACAGTACAGTATTTTGCCTAGAGTGCTTGTACTATAAATATGTCCTGACAGTACAATACCAAAAATGAAATTTACAATGTGACTGTTTTAGTGGCCTTTCCATATAATGTAATGGAAATGCAGATTTAAAGATCTTCCCTGCCCCTAGCTTAAGTGCACCTGGAGCCTGTGGTGGGAGGCTTGTTTTTCAGGAAAGCCCACACCTTGATACTTTGTGATTGGGCAGTGGGTCAAGAAGTTGTTACAATCTCTGAGCCAGGAGAAGGCTATATAAGCCCTGAGGAGAGGCTTTGCTTTGGGGCTCACTTTGAGAAGTGTTGTGTGATTTGACCAGGTGAGACTCTGGGAAGCCGTTGTTGAGAGCCCCCCGGCTTTGAAAACCCAGATGTTGATGCTTCCCTCTCTGGTAACTGTGATTTGGTATTGATATGATGTTAGGACAGTTTGGAAGCCTGTCTGTTTGATCTGTAAGTTCTGTAACTCTGAAGTTCGGGGTGCTGACCTTTTTCCCCTGAACTAGGTAATGTATGTTTGTTTGATTAAAGTAAGCTTGTTAACCCATTTTGAGTTGCTTTCCTTTTGAAAAGCAGATCTAAGAACCTGTGTTGGCAGCTACCCTGGGGATATTGGGGTGCTTGCTGATACAATCCTCTGGTTTCACAATGAAGCAAAAGATTTTTTTTTTCAGATGAAAGAGTTGTACAGTACAGTATTTTGCCTAGAGTGCTTGTACTATAAATATGTCCTGACAGTACAATACCAAAAATGAAATTTACAATGTGACTGTTTTAGTGGCCTTTCCATATGTCATGGTAGGATTGAATTGTTGGTATACTTGTTTCTTAATCACTTGATTGCTGATTTTTTTAAATTTGGGTTTCAGCAGGTGAAAGATCCTGAACTAATGTTGATTGATGAAAACATGTTCATCTAGTACGTAGTTCATGCATGATTTAGCTTGAATATAAATAGTGACACAGATGCAATATTGTCAGCATTCACTGATTAGAAAATGAATAGTGAACTTTTGTGATTTGTTTTTTTAAAAAGAGAAAAAGGAGAGAACAGTCCTAAAAGGAGATGTTGATGTACAGGGAATTCTCCAGCAAAAAATGTTCTTAAAAATCTAGAGTACTGTGTTGGAAAGGGGAAAAATATGTTTGGAAATAAAGGTGATGTTGAAGAAAAAGGTATTTAAATGAGATTTTAAAAAAATAATAGTAAATATACACAGGAAGGAAGCCATGGGTGATGAAGCACGAATACAAAAGCTTGATACAGTTATGTGAGTAGAGTCAGTAGTCATAAAACCTAGAATGATATGAGGTCAGGTCAAAGACATTGGCAGTGTCTAAGACTTTATCCTTCACTGCAACTCCCTGGTAACAGGGACAAGCTAAAACTGTGCGGCAGCAGGGACGTAGGGCCTGAGGATAACCTGGGTAGACATGTTTATCTGTAATCCAGAATCAGCTCAATAAACTGGCTCCTGCTCATGTCCCTAGTAGGGGACAGGGATGGGGACATTTGGAGTGTTTTCTCCATATTCTTTTATACCTGAAAGGAAGGGAAAGCTTTTCCCTTCTTCCCATTTCTTTTAATGCCTTGTCAGTGCTTAGAGACTGAAGATCCAGGGGGGAAATGGACCCAAAAGGAAGAGATAGCAATGATCATCATCACTTTATCAAAGGAGTATAGGTACATTTTCATTTTCCTTTTTATTTATTATTTACTATTAAAAATGAAATGACATGCCAGATCTAAAACTGTATCATAAAGCAGCAATCACCAAAACTACTTGGTACTAAGAAATAGAGTGGTGGATCAATGGAATAGGTTAGGTACAAGACATAGTAGTAGTGAGTGACTATAGTAATCTACTATTTGATAAACCCAAAGACTCCAGTTTCTGGTATAAGAACTCACTGACAAAAACTGCTGGGAAAACTGGAAGATAGTATGGCAGGAAGTAGACATAGAGGAACATCTTATACAATATACCAAGATAAGGTCAAAATGGGTACGTGATTTAGGCATGAGGGTGATACTATAAGCAAATTAAGAAAGCAAAGAATAATTTACCTTGTCAGATCTATGGAGAACAGGAGAATTTATGACCAAACAAGAGATAGAAAACATTATGAAATACAAAGGTTTTACACAAACAAAACCAATGCAGCCAAGATTAGAAGGGAAGCAGAAAGCTGGGAAACAATTTTTACAGCCAGTATCTCTGATAAAGGCCTCATTTCTAAAATATATAGAGAACTGAGTCAAATTTATAAGAATACAAGTCATTTCCCAATTGATAAATGGTCAAAGGTTATAAACTGGCAGTTTTCAGATTTAAAAAATTAACACTATCTAGTCATGTGAAAAATGCTCTAAATCACTATTGATTGGAGAAATTCAAGTTAAAACAATTCTGAGGTACCACGTCACACTCATGATAAATGTTAGGTCTATATACCAAAGAGATCATAGAAAAAGGAAAAGGACCCACAGGTACAAAAATATTTATAGCAGTTCTTTTTATGATGGCAAAGAATTGGAAATTGAGGGATGCCCATCAATTGGGAAATGGCTGAACAAGTTGTAGTATATGAATGTAATGGAATACTATTGTTCCATAAGAAATGATGAGAAGGCAAACTTCAGAAAAACCTGGAAAGACTTGCATGAACTTATGCTGAGTGAAGTGAACAGAGGCAGAGGAACATTGTACTCAGTAACAGTCACAGTGTGTGATGACCAGCTTCGATAGACAGCCTTTCTCAGCAATGCAATGATCTAAGACAATTCCAAAAGACTCATGATGGAAAATGCTATTTATATCCAGAGAAAGAACTGTGGAATCTGAATGCAGATAGAAGCATACTATTTTCTCTTTTTCTATTATTTTTTTTATTGTGGTTTTTCCCTTCTGATTCTTCTTTCACAACATGACTAATGTGGAAATATGTTTAATATGATTGTACATGTATGGCCTATATCAGATTGCATGCTGTCTTGGTGAGAGGAGAGGAAAAGGAGAGGGAAAGATTTAGAACTCAAAATCTTATTAAAGTGAATGTTGAAAACTAAAATAAATAAATACACTTAATTTAAAAAAATAAAGATGAAATGAACTTCTATATTCTGTCTAAATCTATGGGTGCCAAAAGAAGATAACTGATAGTGAACAACTTAAAATATCAGAAGGCTAGAACCAAAGGATAATAATTTCCATATTTTAATATTTAATCAGGATTTTCTCTCCTAGCCTAAGAACAAGGAGGAAAATATTTCACTAACAAGTGCTACTGTTGGTGGTTGGAAAAGTGGCTCAGGCTTTCAGGCTTCCTGAGGTTTTGAGGTGTATCCCCAGGGAAAATTATAGTCTGCTAAAAGGTCCCTAAAGTCCCTAAACTGGAGTATAGATCGATTTGTCTTTAGGATGAGTAGCACCCTGCAAGGTTGAGAAGGATCATTAAGACACATAATCTTAATACTTGCTTTATGGACATGTTTGGCTAAGTGTCTAAGAAGTCGTCTCTGTTCAGACAATTATTCAAAGCTGTTATGGCATCTAGCATTTGAAGAATAAAACAGTCTGTGAGGAAATCACTTGGTCTTCTGCCCTGACCATCAGGATTAAGGCTCTGCCTCCATGAGAAACAAGGGAGGCCTGTGGAGCTGAATCACACATTCATTACGTATCCTCGATAATTATGTCCCTGTACTATCAGCACTGTTGTAATCAGGGACTCATTCATGCTCAATCCTGAACCTAGAGTGCCACAAAACTAATTCGGGACATTTGGGAAACCAAGGACCTCCAGTTCAGAAGATGTCATGAAAAAGAAGCCCAGGTCTCCCACACCAATTCCATCAAATAGCTAGAAAAAATCCCCCAAAATACTAATGATAAAAAATGTGAAGGAAGAAAAATGCTCTAAAAAAAAGTCAGAGCCATAGAAGAAGCAAACTGGGAGAGCTGTAAAAGTGAATGCAGAAGCAATAAAAGTGGGGAGAAACTCATGCTAGGGAAACCATACAAACTCCAATGTAAGCCTTGTAAGGCTCGGAGATCCTAGGTCCAACTCATACTCACACTGATGAGTCAGGATGCTCAAATCAAACCCTTACAGTTCCAGGGGCATTCCTGAAGAATCAGATGTTCTCTCCACTCATAGTCATTAAAGCCCTAGTTTCATTTAACCAATTAACATTAATTAACTTTTTCAAAAGGTATTTACTGAGAAGACATAGGAGGAATAGAAGTACAAACATTCAGGCCCTGGGGAGGGTGGACTCCAAGGAGTTTCTACAAAGCATTTGCTCCCCCGAGTTCACTTCCAAGTGCTGTGGAGTGTCTGTTTTAGCTAGCACTAGGCTGGGCTAAGCAGGAATTTTGCCACTGCCTCACCTGTTCTCAGCTTCTGGTTAGCCCCAACATGGATTCTAGATCTCTGAATCCTGGAGCTTGCTATTATTCTGTCCTTTGAAAATTCACTGAGTGACAGGCTAGTCAAATACTTCGGTGGAGGGCAGGAAAGACATTTAACAAGGTAAAGAACAGACACCATATTCTTGGCCATGTGTGGGCCCAGGTGGGAAAGATTAAGGCTTAAGGATTCTCCCCACCATGTACTAATTACTCTTAACAGCCAGGAAAAAAAGAGGGAGGAGGGAGTACGTTGGCCAATTAGTGCCTTGTGAATAAGTACTTGGCTCTAGCTTAGCAATCAATTGACAATACTTGGTTTCAGTTTAGCAGCCAATTAGAAGGCTCCTCTTTTTTGTTTGCCAGGAAATAATACCTGTATATATTCAAGTCCATATTGCATCAAGCAAAGCATGCTTCACTGCCCAGAAGCACTGGACTGTCACTGACCAGTCTCAGTCCCCTGTTATATCAATAATAGGGTGGAGGCAACAGAGGTGTGGAGAAGAAACTAGGGTGAACTCTTCCACTTGACCCTGAAGCCAGCCAGTTACTCTGAACAAGAGTATTGCAAACCAGTTCTTTTCAGAACTACAGTCCCACATCACCAAACTGCTGATAAGACATTTCTTCTTGAATGTACCAAAGGCATCTAGAATTCTCTGTAAACAAAATGGAACTGCTTATCTTACACCCCAAACCTATCCCAATTTTAAACTTCACTATTTCTTTCAAATGCACCAGTATCCCGTCAGTCATCCAGGTTTGTAATTTCAGTCATTCTTCACCCTACCTCCATCCAAGAATAGTTAATTGATTAGAACTATCCAGAGACAGTAAGTTTCTCTTCACTGGAGGTCTTCAGATGCTATAGAGGATTCCTGTTAAAGTGTGAGTTAAACTAGATGGTCTCAGAGCTATCTTTCAGCTCTGAGATTTGCTGATTCAAAGCTTGCTCCTTTGGTTTTCATTCTCCTATTCTGTCTGCTACCTTGGACAAGATTAAACATCCTCTCCTTTGGCATATTTTTCATAAGACCACAGATTTCAAGCTAGAAAGGGCCTTATAGACCTAGACTAACCATTAGTTTATAGTGGAGACTGAGACTAGTGAATATAAGTTTACTTCTCAAAGGTTGTTAGCAAATGGGTGTCAGGATTTAACCCCAGAGCCTCTGGTTTGAAATCCAGTGCTTTTCCTAATATACCACAGGTTTTAATTTCATAGGAGTTCTTCATTTCCTGTAATCTTTATTATCTACTACCAACCACTGGACAATCTTGCGACAATCTATTCCTCCCAAAAGGTCAGATCAATTATAATGACAACACACATACAAACCTTTCCCCTTAGTTCCCCTACCTAGATGCAACCAGGAACCATTATGCTTCTTCATACCTAGGTCCCAATGAATGTGGGTAAAGAATATCCCCTGAAGTGGTCACATTCAAATTTATACTGCATATTTCCACTGGGTTAGAACCATTTACATATTTTATGTAATTATAACTTTAAATAATGTGAATTTGATTATATTCAGCCACTTATGTAGATTCCTTATTTGTACTAATTGGGATCTAGCTGTATTCTCAGGAATAGTTTCTTCATCATCTATTGACCATATTATGGAGCTACCTTGCCAGAAGCAGTGAGTGGCAGTCCCATATTGCTCTGAATTCTTCATATTTGTCACTTGTTACAGATTACATTATATCCCTCACCCTGTAATTTGTTCATCCATTCTTAGTTAATGGGCGTCCATTTTCCTTCCAGTTCTGTGACTACAAAAGGTACTGTTATAAATATATTTGCATAAATGTGAGCTTTTCCCTTTGTCTTTAACCACAGACTTAATTATTTTGAGAACACTGTTAGTGGGTCAGGATTCAAAGGTAAGAGGTGACACCCTCCAGGGGCTTCTGGATTAGGAGGTGGAATAGAACACGTGCAGGAAAGCATGACGCAAGAACCCAGCAAAGGAGAGAAATATTCAAGGACAATTTGAGAATCTTTTCAGCTTTGGGCAGGGAGGGGGAATGTTGGGGATTAATTACTGTGTGGATCTGACACCTGAGCTGAAACACGAAGGAGACTAAGGCTTTGGATTCACAAATAAGTGAGCATATTCTAGGCCCAACATTGGGGATGGCACCCTTGGCAATCCAGTTTGGATGGAACTAGAATGCTTCGAGAGCAGGGGGCATGAAGGGCAGGAAAGTTTTGGAGCCTTCCTAAGGAGTTTTGTGTCTTATTTTAGAAGCAGTGGCCACTGAAGTTATTGACCAGGGGAAGGGTAGCAGATAGCACTGTGCTGACAAGCTGCTTAGGGTGGATTGGAAAGGAGGGCCAGGTCTGGGAGACCAGTTAGCAAGGAGCAAGGGAACAGGAGTCAGGTCACTCAAGGTTTCTAGCTGGTCCCTTAATTCTTCCTTCAGTCTGGCAAAGTGGTTTGAGGGAGAGGAGGTAGGAGCATATGTTCAGTGTCCTAACAAAGCCCCATTGGGCATGCTGGTTTGCATCCTGTTAGTCATTCATTGGAACTTACCTGACTCAGGGGTATTTCCCCACCCTTGGGGCCCCCACATAGCCTTGAGCATTGGAGGCTTGAGGCCACGGCTGTATAGAGCAATGGGTGGAAGCACATGGCCAGGGGCACCAGCCCCCTGCTTACCTGGTAGCCCAGGTATAGATCGAGGTCCAGAGCAGCCACAGCCTGGGACTCATTTGAGAAACTGCTACAGTGTTCCAGCCAGCGACAGGGGGCCTGGACATTAAGGACGAGCATGATGTGGTATGGGATATAGGACCGTTCCGCCCCCACACCAGCACTCCCACCTTGAGCTTCTCTGGCCTTGTTATATTCGGGTTGGTCAGGATGGTGTGGCCAATGGCACTGTAGGCCAGGAGAGTGAGCAGGAAGGGCACGCCGCAGCCCAGCACCGCCAGCACCAGGCTGTAGACTCAGTATTCTGGCAGATGGTCATCTCCAGCTGTTCCCAGGCATTTAGTACAGGCTGATTCACATGACAATGTGCCCCTGTGTCATTATGGGGCAAGACAAAGTGGGAGAACTTGAAGGGGGGGTACTGCCAGGGCAGCCACGAGGCCCCAGCCAGCCATGGGTGAAGAAGGGGTGCACGATATCCAGGTAGCTGTTGAAGCTTATGCAAATGATGAAGAAAATGCTGCTGTAAAGGTTACAGTTGAAGAGGAAGTGCTCAAACAGACAGGCAACTGCCCTGAAGCTCCAGGGTTTGGGTGGATAGGAATAGAAAGCCGGGGGCAGGGAGAAGGCATAGAACAGGTTGCTCACAGCCAACTGGACTGAGAAGATGATGGCTGGATGCCACTGGGCGCTGCTCCTGGCTACTGAAGCAGTAGAGGACCAGACCACTGCCTCCCCACAGCCACAAGGAGAAACTCGACCACTAGGACAGGTCACAGGTACTCCTCCTGGTACTGGTTGAGGGTTTTGCAAGCTCTTGCCAAAAACTCCAGTAAGCAGGTGTTGTTAAATGCTTGGGTCATGGTGCCTGGGGGAAGGGGTGGGAGGCCTGAATGGGCAGCTTCTTTCCCCAATTATAGAGGACAGTCAGCAAACCCTTGACCTTTGTCAAACTTTGTATTTAAGTTCTAATATTTACATTTATGATATATTTTTGTTTCTTTTCTCCATTCTGTATTTGTGTTTTGGTATTTGAGTCTAAAATAAAATTCTGAAGAAAAAAAAACCAATGAAAATGACTTGACTTAAAGTAACTCCCATCTAGGAATATTTTCTTTTTGATACTGAGTACACAGCAAAGGTACCATGTATAAAGTTGGTATAGGTCACTTGCAATGTGAACTATAAAATGATGGCACCCACTGTAACAATGGATACATTAGACTCTAATGAACTACTGATGAGAGTCTAGATAGATCAAAAAAAAAAAATCTGAGAAAAAAAACATCTGAGTTCATGGAATGTGCCTTCTTCTAGAATGCAATGGAGAAAAAAAAAGACCTAAAAAGAATAGAATAAAAAAAAGAAGAGAATAATTAACAATGAGCTTTGTATTTAGTTCAGCCCCTTCATCTCACAGGGCAGACCCAGAATCTGCTTCCTCTGGTTTTTTATTTTGGCACATATGGGTTTGATTTCTGCCCCATACCTTGCCCTTCCACCTCCAGTTCCCCCTTTGCCCTATGGATTCTAATCAGCAGTGGAGCCTGGAAGCCATCTGCCTTAAGGAGGAAGTGGCCTTGGTTCTGGGGCAACCCCCACCAGATCCACCTTTTCAATTCCTGGGCCCCCTTCACCTGCCCTGGCCTTGCTCCTGGTGGTAGCAGAAGACTCTCCTTGGCTGCTTCAGGCTCTGCTCTGGCCTCAATTAGTCAGATTGCCTCAGCCCCTCCCTGGGTATACTTCTTTCCTCATTCTCATTTTGGAGGGGGAAGGTAGGGCAATTGGGCTTAAGTGACTTGCCCAAGGTCACCTGGCTAGTTTTGTGTTAAGTGTCTGAGGAGGCCAGATTTGAACTCAGGTCTTCCTGACTCCAGGGCTGGTACTCTACTCACTGTGCCACCTAGCCACCCCATTGGGTTCACTTTCTTTAACCCATAATTGCCCCATAGAGATAGAATGGCCCATTTCCTCCAATTAATCTGGAGGAAGGAATGGTTCCTATAAGCCTAGCCCAGAAAAATGGGGAGCTTAGCCTGGATACAAAATGTTCTGGAGAAAGTCTGGGACCACACCCCATGTCATAGTTTGGGAATAGGTCAGGGACTTGATCCTATCCCCCACTTCATACACACACCTCTCAAGTCTTTTCTAGGCCCCAGACAAGACTAGAATACCCAGTTCAGCAGGTAAGAGGGAGTATTCCACCTGGCTTTTTCTGCTGCATTTCAGTGTCAGCCTCTGGAGGCATCCATGTGTGCAAAACTCATCTCCACAGGTCTGATGAGTCAGAGGTGTGGGGACAGGGTCAGGCAAAGCTCAGGAGTAGACATCCTGAAGGCAGGTTTGTCTGGGGTCTGCCTTGGTTCTGTTGGACTGAGAAGGGGAGGTGCTATTGTTGTACCCCAATAAAAGCAAGACAGAAGATCCCCAAGATTAAGTTTAAAAAGTGGATTTTATTACTGCGGGACTGTTCGGTACATACCTAAATCAGACAGTGCTTTGACACAGACATTGTGCTGTTTTTATAGAGGTTCCATAGCCATGTTACATAAGCTGAAATTACAGTGATGTAAGCTGAAACTACAGTGATTGGTCAGTATACATTTGAATTTCCCGCCAGCAGAAACCCTAGGCTGGGACTCCCGCCCACAGATCAATCAAGGGAAAGAAGGGGTGGGAGTCCTGCCTGTTTACAGATCAATCAAGGGAAAGCAAGGGGTGGGGGTCCTGCCTGTTTACAGATCAATTAAGGGAGAGGAAGGTGGAGTTCTCTGCTTTACAAATCAATGAAGGAAAGGGAAGGTTGAGTTGTCTGCTTTACAAATCCAATGAAGGAAGGGCAAAGTGGAGTAGTGTCCAACACTATCAGCCTTAGCTAGGCCCCTGGACTTGTTTAACATTTACTGTCCTCTACCTTTGGGAAAGCTTGTCAGTTCATGTGGGTGACTAACCCTACTGCATTGTTGGTGACCCAGCTCCACTGGTCTCCCTGACCACTATATCACTGGCAATGTACATTCCCTACTGTGTCTGACCTTGGCTTGGCTGAGACTCAGATTCTTAACTGTTCCACTTCTGAACTCTGGGTCTACCCTTGGGTACACAGTAGGGCATTGTAATTGAGAACAGGAACATTGCCCAAAGTGAAAACTCAGGCTAGTTGAAGCCTTTTCCACCCAGGCTAGGCAGGGACAACCTTTCCAAGGTTCACTCAGTAACAGCCTAGAATGCCAGACATAAAATTGGACACGACTCCACCTTCCCCTCCCCTAATTGTTCTGCAAGCAGGCAGAACTCCACCCTTCCCTTCCCTTCCCCTATTGATCTGGAAACAGGGACTCCACTCCCCTAATTGATCCAGGGCAGGAGTTTTAGCTTAGGGTTTCTAGTTGGCAGGAAATTCAAATGTACACTGAGGAATCACTGTAGTTTCAGCTTAAGTAACCTGGCTATGGAACCTCTTTAAAAACCAGCACACTGTCTGTGCCAACCCACTGTCTGATTTGGGTAGCCATGTACCCTGACAGTCCCAAGGTAATAAATCCACTTCAAAAAGAAAGTTGTGGGAGGAATCCAGGGTTGGTCAAGCCAGGAGTTTGGGGAGGGTCTTCAGAAGTCAGGTGAGGTCAATGAGTGAATCAGGGTAGGAAGTTGCTGGAGGATACCTGGAGCTAATGGACAATGGTGGGCTAGGCCAGTTCAAGGGTGGACTGATATTTTGATAGGCTCAAGGGTGGGAAGTAGATGGACAATGGTGGGCTAGGCTAGTAACCGAGGTCTGGGCCCAGTCACTTAGTAAGGCTTATGGCCTCATGCAAATGCCTCAGCCTATGGGAAGATTTAATCAAAGGTCTATGGGGGGGGGGGCAGGGAAGGAGGGTTCCCTCAGCCTGTACTTCAAGGACTCAAGGAGAGCTCATGAGGATTCCCAGAGCCTGCACCTCATCAGATAGTTTCCCCTCTCGTCCCTTAGTAACCAACAAGGGGTCCATTATAGGATAGGAAGCTTCAGACTCAAGCCCAGAGCTTTGAAAAGAATCTCTGAAAATGGGGAACAGCAATATTCTTTTTTTTTTAAAGCAATTGTGGTTAAGTAACTTGCTCAAGGTTAGAAGGTTATTTATTTATGTGTGGGTGCTCATTTTCTGAGTCAGAAACCAATTGTGGGTCCTCCCAGTGCTCTTACTCACTGCACCACCTAGCAGCCCCAGAACAACAATATTCTTAAGCCTAATAATAACACTCTGGGGACCCAGGTCAATCTTGCATTTTTTGTGGGGTATTTTAGCTTGTCAATATGCTTTCTTATAGGCCAGGTATCTTTCTCAATTATTCCTTTCTCCTGAATAATTTCAAGATTCCTTAACCACAGGTTTAATAGGATGGGGGCCAGTTAATCAGTGGCAATAAGATTTTGGGTTCTGCTGACTCCTAGGGATCCAGTATTATCATGGACAATAGGAACTATCAAATTGCTTTGACTTCATACTGACAAGCCTAATGTGTCAAGTTGATTGACCTTATTGCCTCAGTTGTCTCCTTTGTAAAATGAGGGGGCTGGATGAGATGATCTCTAAGGGCTCTCCTAGTTCTGAATTCTAAGCTCCATGATGCTGACATTGACTAAATAAGACAGGTTTATTGATGCTGAACAGATGCTGACAGGTCAGGGTGACTGACAGGCAGTAGCTGATAAGACAGGCTGACTGAGGAAGACTGTCTGGAAATAGTTGACAAGATAGAACATGTAGTTGACAGGAGGAGTGACCCTCAACACAGGCTGAGTGTTTGGATAAAGACAGACTGAGTAAAGGTAGTGACTGAGCAGATGGTCTGACTGCAGTGGGGGGGTTAATGAGACTGAATGAATGGCTGGACAAGACAAGATGACAGTCTGACTACATGCAAGATTTGAGCACACAGTCAGGGAACCATAAAATATTGAGGTATATGATGAGGTATGGGCTCTGGGGGCCCCCTTGACCTCTCCTTGAGTCCTAGAGATACCTCCCTTGGACTTTAGATTAAATCTTCCCATTAGATGAGGCATTTGCATGAGGCCAGTCTGTCAATGGACTTCCCACCCTCTGTTACTAGACTTCCCACCCCTGAGTCTATCAAAATATAAATACACCTTTGAACTGACCTAGCCCACCATTGCCTGTAGTCTCCAGGTGGCCTCCCACCCTTAATCACTCATTGACCTCATTAACTCCTCCTGAAGACCATCCCCAAACTCCTCCTCTAGACCACCCCTAGATTCTTCCCACAACCTTCTGTATATAAGATCCCATCTTGTCTTGATGTTTGTGAGAGCAACAGCGAAGACAATTTTGAGAAAAGCATTGAAGATAGAACAGTACAGATGGAGGAAGCAACTAGATCATCGACATCTTTGTCAAAACCGGAAAAACCTAAAAGTGAGTCAGATGAATCAGAGTTTAAAAGTAATTGAATTTAAACTTTGTATATATAAGTTACTCATAATAATTTTAATGTTACACTGGCCTTGAAGGGAAGGGACTCTCTAGCTTGCCAACCAAGTGTGAGAATAGGTCCACAGATAGTGCTGTCCTTGGATCCTTTTCACTCCTATCTGGTACAAAACAGACCTTAAAGTAGAATACTTGAGTCTAGGACAGAAATAGTAAACAAATATTTACTTGTAAATGAACTTGAGTTCATTAGACTAGATAGAATATAAGAAACAGACTTAAAACCTTTAAATCTGTGTGTCTGAACTTACTGCTTGTTCTCTTAAAACCCCCAGATGTCATCTTTGGCACTATCAGCCTACATTTCTGAAATTTTGGTAGCATTTATTACTAAGTTAGATCATGTAATACACTTTAATTCTAGTTGCCTTGATTTTGATGCATCATCAATGGTATTGTGCTATTTCCTTCTATAGGAATCCTAGGCTCTTATGGATCTCCTAGATGTCATAGAATGTTCATTCCATTCTTTTTCCTCTAATGGTTTGATCTTGTTGAAGTACTACATTTCTGCCCTTTGGGTTGTTTTAAACTGCACTTATGACCAGGTGCTGTTTTCATTTATATAATGAGAGTTGACCTTGAGTTTTTTTTTTCTTTTTAAACAGAAGCTTCAGCTAGTTCAAGGATTTTGGGAAGCTCTGGCAAGAAACCTCCTCTTATATCTCTGTTTTCAAAAGGGTCAGTATGGCCTATGCCTTAATTAGGCAACTTTTCTTTACGAATAGTGATTTAAATATTGTTGTGGTTAGAATATTGGTGGAAGGGGTTTGGAAGATTTTACTTATCTTGGTAACTTATGAGGCACCCAATTCTCCTTCTGTAGGGAGTCTTTCCCTGGTAAATCATCTATATAACATTAAAAATCTACTTTTGAAGAGCATATTTAAATGTTACCTATGAGTTTGTTAATGTCTTTTGGAGACCTCCTTATGTGAGTGGATTTTTAGTGTTGTTAAAACATCTTCCTTTACAAAATCATTCTTGGGGGATGAAGATAGAGGCGATTTATGAGCTTATTTGCAATTAGATTGGGATTTTAATCAGTGAAATTATGTGGACCTTTCTGTAAATAAGTTAAAACCTATAGTTCTCTGAAATGTGGGAGCATTATTGTTAGTATAGATATGAAGTTTGGCTCTTTTCAAATTGGGACTTTTTGCATTATGAATGGCAGATCCAGTAAATGGAAGTCAGAAGAGAAGGAAGAAGATCTTGAAGAAAAGGTAACTTGAAGAATCTTAAAGTCTATTATTTACAGCCTTTTGTTTTGTATACATGGCCCTTTTGGTAGGGAAAATGATATCTACAGTTATTGATGAGGAGGACATCATAGTGAATTTCAGTAATGCTAGAAAAGAAGAATATTGTTGTTGATTTGAAAGTTATTCTTGTATTTGTAGGCTACTGGAAGTAATTGCCACTTGAAATTTCAGACCATCTCTTCTAACCTCACACTTAATTTCTTTGTAATAATGTTGAGCTGGATGGTTGCTAGTATACTAAGGTAGGAGTATATATTATAGTAGGTGGTACTCCTTGGAATTACCTATCCCCCAGATTGGCAGCTTCTTAAGTACCTCTCTTTCTTGGATAAGGTTTTGAAACAAAGATAAAAACATCATATTGAAGTGTATATAATGTTCATTGAGTGAGAAGGGGTAAGAAAGAAACACCCACATGATCAAATCGCAACATAATTCAACAAGTATTTATTTAGTGTCTGTTAGGCTCTGGGGACCCAAATCCATGAATGAAGCAGTTCTTTCCCTGGAGCTTCCAGTGCAGGGATAGCAGGAAACAGTGTGTGTACAGCTAGGTGGATGCAACATATCAACATATGTTAGCCATATAGTATATCCATAAACTGTATATAATATAGATTAGAGATACATTATACACACATAACTGTATATGTGATTTACATATCACACACCACACACCTATACATCAACACAACAGAGTAAATTTAGGGGAATAGGAAGTGGAAAGCATTACTCCCTGGGGGAATCAGAAAAAGCTTCCTGTAAGAGGTGGCATTTGAGCTGAGTCATAAAGGGAATTAGGAATTCTAAAATGTGAAGGTGAGGAAGGAGAGTATTCTAGGCCTATGCTGAGGCACAGACTGGAGAGATGGAATATCATAGACGGGGAGCAGCCATTTAGCCAGTTTTCTTTGGAATATAAATAGTACACAAAGTAAGGTGTAATCTCAAAAAGGAGACAAAAGGATGAACAACAGTCCTCCAGGGAAAATGTAGTGGAACCAGCTTGAGAATGGCTTTCAGTGCCAAACAATTTATATGTGATCCTAGAGCCAGTAGGGAACCATGAAAATATCTTGAGCAGGAGAGTGGCATGCTCAACTCTATGCTTTAGAGTATCAGTTCAACATCTGTGTAGATGATAGAATGAAAAGGATTGGAATTGGAGTCAGAGATACCAGTTAGGAGGTTATTGCAACAGTCTAGGTGACTAGAGAGAGGTAAAAGGGGTGGTGATTTGGGTGGTGGCCTTGTGAGAAGAAAGACAGAGGATTGAGAGTGATGGGCAAACAGAGTTGACAAGACTTAAAGACTAATGGGAGATGGATGGTGAGAGAGTGCAGAGTTGAGGATGACTCCAAGGTTGTAGATCAAGGCAAATGAAAGGTTCATTAGTGCCTTTGACACAGAGAAGTTAGAAAGAGAGGTGACTTTTAGGAGGTTTGGTTTGAGATGCATATGGAATATCTAGGCTTGGATGTGTAGAAAGCAATTAATTGGTAGTAAAGTTCTGTCCCTCAGGAGAGAAATGAGGACCAGATGTCTGTGTAGAGCTAAAAGATGAACCCATGGGAGGTGATGAGAGTACCAAGGGAAGAGTATAGAAAAGGAAGAGAAGAGGACCCAGAAGGGAGCCTTGAGGTATAATCATTTAAAAGGATGACATATGTATATAGATCCCACAAAGGAAACTGAGAGGCTTTAGTCAGAGAGGTAGCAGAAGAACATAAGAGAGAGCCTTGTCAAGACTGAGTGAAGAGAGAGCATTTGGGGAAAAGGGGGAACATTAACCAGCAGTATGAAAAGCTGTAGATGGGTCAAGAAGACTGAAGGCTGAGAAAACTATTGGATTGAGCATTTTTAGTGCAAATAACTTAGGGAGATAGTAGTTCCACTTGAATTATGGGGTTGAAGTCACCTTCTGAAGGGTTGAAATATGAGTGGACAATGAGGAGGTTAAGATAGGCAGTATAAATAGCTCTTCCCAACAGTATGACCAAGAGGAAAGATACAGACTGGTGATATCTTGAAAAAATGGCAGGTTCAAGTAAAGACTTTAGCTATAGAGGTGAGCTGAAGATATTAGTAGGGAGTTTGAGATTAGAAATAGGTGAGAAGTCTTTATGTATATATATATATATATTGACTAATACATAAGCTATTTACATCAGCTGGATTGTAAATTGCTTGAGTTCAGGGAAGGTGTTGTCTTTACATTTCCCATATCCTCTAGTAAAGTAGCAGGCACCAACAAATCCTTCTTGACTCTGGTGCCTTTCTAAGTAAGAATAGTCTCTTTTTTATTTGCTTTTTGGAGGGCAGTTGGGTTAAGTAACTTGCCCAAGGTCACTCGGCTAGGTTTTTGTTTGTGTGCGTTAAGTGTCTGAGGCCGGATTCGAACTCAGGTCCTTCTGACTTCAGGGCTGGTGCTCTACTCACTGTGCCACCTAGCCACTCGTGTAAGCATAGTCTCTTAATGACATTTTTTTACCTTTCCATTTTTAACTGTTCCCTTTTAGGAACAAGGGGAAAAGAAAATGAAATTCGAAGCCAAAGAAGGGTAAGAAGAGTGAATGTTTTTTGGTTTTGCAGATAATTGTGTTTCCTGAAATTATTTTACTCTGAGGGGCAAGGAAAAAAGAACCAGGGGATTTTGAGTAGGAGGCCAGGGCTAATCAGAAGCCAGATCAGTTGAGACATGACTAAAGAAATTAGAAAGTAGACTTCTCACTTTATTGGGTTGGATTATTACCTTTTACATTCTTGGGAAGAATTCCCTCAGTTTTGTAAAAGTAAATGATATCCTTCTTTTGGAACTAGTATTTATTACTGAGCCTAGCAGCTTGACGCACTGGGCTGAGTATAGGCCTGCTACTCAGTCTTGGTTCTGCTGTATCCTTCCTGTGGGAACATGGACAAGTCTCTTGTCTTTTGATTTGTTTTCTTTGTTAGTTAAACAAGGGAGTTGCACTGTGATGCTTTGGGAAAGATCTTTAATTGCATAAGTATAGGTACCCTCATTAGTACAGATGACAGTCTTTCCCTTTTTTATAAATTGCTCTGCCCAAAGAATTCATCATCAGGTTACCAGTTTTCTGCTTAACCAGGTCAGTCCTCGGATACAGTATATAATTAGGCTTAGGTGGAAGGCTCTTTAGATTGGTAAGACATAGTATGTCTTGTTCTCGAGTAGCATAAATAACTTTTTGAAATTGTTCCCCAGAAGACCATTTTGTGGTCATGTCTGGACGTCTTCTGGAAGGCTGTCTAGTTTTGCCTGCTGCCATGTGCACACGTTCACTCTTCAGGCAGGGGCTTTGAGATCCCAGGTTTCTAACGAGGCATTTGGAGACAGATTTGACTTATGAAGGAGAGCTGCCATTCATTATAATTTGTACTTGCAAAGAGCCTCTTTGTTTTTCTGTATACTGAGTTGTTCCTAGTTCCAAAAGTTCCTCCTAAAACCTAGAATGAGGATCAGTGACTTTCTAGGTGCCCAAATCTGGCTGTGGAAGAGGCTGATGAAGATGAAGAAGTTGATGATATTCCTGAAATGCCCTCACCCAACAAAATGCTCCAGGGGAGGAAAAAGAAACAGAACAAGACTAGAATCTCCTGGGTTGGAGCACCAATCAAGGTAATGTAGAAGTTTCTTTCGTGAGTGTTTCCATTCTAGCAAGCACATGGAGATTGCTGGTGGGTAAAAAGCCATGTCAGATTTCACTTTGTTGTCCTTTAACCTCAAGGCTGCAGACCTTCTTCTCCAGGTTTTTGGGAATAGGAACAGCTGGAAGATTTTTGAGTAACAAGTATCTGCCTAGGCTACTAACTACTCTTGCCTTTAAGACAGCCCTGGCCAATGGTGTTTCCATCCTCTTCCCTCATTTTGTTACCCAGCTCACCAGCTCTGCCAGTATATCCACTGACAAAAATGGGAATAATCCTTTGCACTATCTACCTCACAGTACTGTTATGAAGAGAACACTTTTTAGACACTGATTTGCAGTGCCATCTTTCAAGAAGCTTACATGAAAGAGGTGGCTAGATGGCTCAGTGAATAGAGCACTGTCCCTGGAGTCAGGAGGAGCTGAGTTCAAGTCAGGCCTTAATACTTACTTCAAATCCAACACTTAACACTTACTAGCCATGTGACTTTGTGCAAGTCACTTAATCCCAGTTGCCCTGCCCTCCCCCTTTCAAAAAGAAAAAAAAAGGATTATATCGATAAGTACCTATAAATTTTTTTATACTATATATATATATATATGTGTGTGTGTGTGTGTGTGTGTGTGTGTGTATACATGGTGAATAAATTCAAATATATACAAGGTCTTTTGAGAGGTAGGACAGAAACATTTGAAGAGAATTAGCCAAGTCCTCATGCAGAATATGAGGCTTAGGCCTTGACTTATAGAAAGAGACTGAGCCAAAGGTTGGGAATTCGTTCCAAGGCATGTGGTTCAGAGAGTGTAAAGATAGGAAATGGAGAGTTGTGTTTGAAGAACAAAAAGGCAGCCGGTTTGGCTTGAATGTATAGTGCAGGAGGAAGAGTGGAATAATAATAATAAAGAGTGGAATAATAGGCTAGAAAGATTAGTTGGGACCGGGTTGTAAAGGTCTTGAGTTTATATTTTATCCTGGAGACAATAGAAAACCCCACTAGTATTGATTAAGGGAGTCACATGGTCATATTTGTACTTTTAAAAACAAAATTAATTTTAACTTTTCAAACAACCAGGACAAAAATAAGAGAGAAACAAAACATTTACAACAAATACAGTCAAGCAAAACAAATTCCTTCATTGGCCATGTCCAAAAATGCATTTTTCATTTTGTCTTCTATCACCTCTCTGTGAGGAGGTGTGCAGCATACTTACCTTTAAGGGATTTCTATAATTGTGGTTTGTCATTACATTGATCAGAGTTCTAAAGTCTTTCAAAGTTGTTTTTTTCTTTATATTTTTGTCATATAAATTGTTCTGGTTTTTACTCGTTTCACTCAGCATAGTTCATAAAGTTCTTCTCGGTTTTCTTTTAAACTGCATTTTGTCATTTCTTAATATTCCATTCCATTCCTGTGCTATAATTTGTTTAGCCATTTTCTAATACATAAGCACCCTTTAGATGAGTTTCTAGTTTTTTGCAATTACAAAAAGAACTGCCATAAATGTTTTGTACATATGCATCCTTCTAAAAAAAAAAATGATCCCTTTCGGGTGGCAGGTTTGGCATGATAGTAGTATCATTAATTCAAAGGTTATCTGTCATAACCTATGTGATTTTTGGGACATAGTTCCATATTGCTTTTTCAGAATGGCTTGGTAAATTCCTAGGTCCACCAAGAGTGCATTAACATACCTCTTTTCCAGCTGTCTCTCCAGTATTTGTCATTTTCCTCTTTTCTCATCTCTGCCAGTCTGATGGGTATGAGTAGGGAACTTTGGAATTGCTTTAATTTGTATTTTTGTCATTTCTACATTGTTGCTGATAGCTTGGATTCTTTCCTCTAAAAGCTGCTTCTACATATCTTTTAACCATTTATCAACTGGAGAATGACTCTTACTCTTTTTATAAATTTGAATTATTTTCTTCCATGTTTTTAATATGAAATCTTTGTCAACAAACTTGCTACAAAGAATTCCCTACCCCCCCCCCCCCCAATGTTTCCTTTCTTATTTGGACACATTGATTTTGTTTGTGCAAAAACTTGAATTTTTATATAATCAGATGGCAGCAAGATTTGTCATCTTGTGTGACAAGCAAATTGAATAGTGGTTTTGCATGAGTGTTCTAAAAGTGTGTTTTCCAATTTGTTTTTAGAACATTTACATATTGTTAAATATTCTTTTTAAAAATTTTTATTTAAACTTGTCTTTTCCTTGGTTTTTGAGTCATTTGCATGAGAGTTGGCAGTGTATTTAAATACTCAGTCCAATGCCTTGAATCCTTTGGACTCCTAAATGCCTGCTTGATGGTTATTTTGAACATTTTCCTTTTGGATTTGGAGGTCAGTGCCCTTTTCTACTATCCCACATATTAAATTAGAAAGCAAGATATTTTTCCCCTTTTCTAGTCACTAGCCAAAATGGTATATATTCTTTTATGCTAAAGAAATAGGCTTATTATTACTCGTTGCTATTCATCAACCACTGAAGAAATGAGTATTTTGTGTGGGGCAAAAATTATTGTTAATTTCCAGTTATGGCAGAAAGGAATGAGGGAATGGAGATTTTCAGATTTATAGGGTTAGAAACTGAGCTATCATTATATATAAAATTGGGTCTATAAACGATGCTTTTGTTTTGCAGAGTGATGGGAAGAAGGATTACTACCAGAAAGTATATATTGACTCTGAAACTCTAGAAGTAGGAGACTGTGTTTCTGTCAGCCCTGATGATCCCACCAAACCCTTATATTTAGCAAGGTTTGTGTTGCCTGTCTCTTCTTAGTTTTCCACCTACTATTCCAGATTAAATCCTTGTGACAAAAATGATGAAGCATAAATATCTGATCCAGAGACCATGACTGACCACATATATAATATTCTGTCCTCTTTTCTAGAGGGAAAAGTATTTCTTGTACGTTTTCTAAATGTGACATAATATTCTTTAAGCAGTTAAATAATTGGCATTTTTTTTTCCTTTTTAATTCTAGAATCACTGCATTGTGGGAAGACAGCAGTGGACAGATGTTTCATGCTCATTGGTTCTGTGCTGGGAGAGATACTGTCCTTGGGGCAACATCAGACCCTCTAGAGCTCTTCTTGGTAGATGAGTGTGAAGATATGCAGCTCTCCTACATCCATGGCAAAGTGAATGTTCTTTATAAAGCTCCCTCAGAAAACTGGTCCATGGAGGTAGGCACAAACTTTGAGATTTAGCTGTGTCCCTTTAGCCAGTGACTACACTCTGTTGTCTGAAAATGTTCCACATTCAGTGCATTTGAAACCTGTTCTCTTCTCTCCAAAGGGGGGGTTGGACGTGGAGATTAAAATGGTTGAAGATGATGGCAGAACCTATTTCTACCAGATGTGGTATGATCAAGACTATGCAAGGTTTGAGTCTCCTCCAAAGATCCAGCCTACAGAAGATAATAAACACAAGTGAGTGTTTAGGAATGAAAGCTTATATTAGTATGAAACCTGTGTTTGCAGGTCAGTCCAAGGTTCCCTAAGGATGTTAGGAGTTGTGTCTCTTGGAGTAATAGAATAGTAAGGAACATGTTGTAAAGGATTGGCTATCCAGGGCATTTGCCAAGGTTGCCTCCCTTTCTTAAAATCTACCTGCACCAGGACAAATCCATCAGAGAGTTGGACCTTTAATCTTTATTCTCTTGTGTTTAAATCACTAGCAGTCACCTGCCTTTCTCATTCGTCTCTTTCAGGTTCTGTATAAGCTGTGCACGTCTTGCTGAAATGAGGCAGAAGGAAATCCCCAGAGTAACAGAGCCTCTGGAGGAGCTAGACCACAGGGTGCTCTATGGCCTGGCGATGAAAAATGGAGTGCAGTATAGGACAGGAGATGGAGTCTTCTTTTTGCCAGAGGCTTTTGGATTTAAGTTGGTATTCATCCATCAGAGTATCCAAATCTATTTCCATGTCTTTATGAAATTATTCGAAGTTATTTTTTCGAAGGATGATTTAAATATAAAAAATCTTTCCCTCGTAAGAATTTAGCCAGAGGCATATGTTTTTCAAATATGGAATTTTATGTTTTCAAGACAAATTCATGTTTGCCTGAGTTAGCTTGTTACCTCTCCTGCTAAATCTGTTCTTCTGGACATCAGTATTTCTGCCTCAATATAACATGTGAAGTACATCTCTTGGAGACTTGGATGAAAAGTGACTTGGTTTGTGGTTTTCCTTCCACATCAAGATGGTATGTTTGTTGGCTTAGGGGACTCTTTTTACATCTTTGGTGGCTCCTGGTAGGGAATCTTACCTATACTATAAGCTTAGATAATTGCCCTCAGTAGTTGAGACCTAAGAATTTCCTTGACAAGCTTACTTGGCTCCAATTAGAGTTTATGCCAAAGAACCTCGGTGAAACAGAATAGGCCTTCTAAGCAGAGTCCCTTATGTTTGTGTAGCACTTTCATATGACAGTTTCATGCTTTTTAGTACTTTGAATGGTAGTCTGGGCAAGGATCGTTTTCGTTTTATAGCTGAAGGTGAGGCTTAGGAGGGACCAATCTGAAACTCAAAGACACATCTCTTGACTCTTAAGCTAATACCTTTTCTAGCTCTGTTAGGTCTCTCCAGTCTACAAATAGCCAAAGTGACTATTTTCTCCACGGGCACAGATCACGTGACATTGCTGAATGTCCAGATTTAATGTCCAGAATCATTATGTTCCCGTGAGACATGGGTAGAGGGTTGTGATTGAGGATCCCTTTAATAGGTGCCCAATAAACACATGATGGTGTTTTATTTGAAACTGAAGGAAGTAAGGAGCTTCCAAGTCAGATGAAAGGTTCATCCTGTTAAGTGAAGCTAATTAAGTGGGTATGTGTGAACTCAAGCAAGTTACTTAGGAAACTGCTAAGGACTTTGAAAAATTGAGAGCTGTTGATGCCACTACATCCAAACCAGACTGAAATGCTGCTGTGTAATGGAATAGATGGTAGTTGCCTCCTTAGGGGTATGGATATGACCTAGCTTATCTGGGAGATATTTGTAATCTTAAGGCATAGTAAGCACCAAGTCTCTTTGAATAGGAGACAACCCAGTGATGATGACCCCCAGTGATAATGTAGACAGGTGTTATTTTTGACCACAGCCTTCTGCATAAATGGAGACCATGGAATATCTAACAATAACGTGGATTTAATTCTTTTCCCCCAGGTGGTAGAAGCCTAAGTCTTTTCAATGCTTTTTATTGGTCATACATACTGGCTTTAAAAAGTTTTATGATACAATAGCTCTTGACCAAAGTGATCATATACCAAAGGAGAGTGTGTCTATATTTAAAATGTTGTATTTCTTTTCGTCTTCCTTTTCTGCAGCATGAAGTTGTGTAGCCCAACCAAGAGATCAAAGAATGAGCCTGTGGATGAGGAACTATACCCAGAACATTATCGGAAATATCCAGAATATATTAAAGACAGCAACCAGGATGCTCCTGACCCATATCGCATTGGCCGCATCAAAGAGATCTTCTGTACCAAACGCAGTGATGGCAAGCCAAATGAAGCAGACATCAAACTCAGAGTGAATAAATTCTACAGGTTGGCAACAATTATAAATTTGACTACTCATACAAGTGGCAAAGTTCCCAGAAATTTCTTAGTGTTCAGTTATGAATATTTCTACAGAAAATACAGTTATTTGAGATTTTCCTTAACACTTCCAACAATAGAATATGGTACATAGATGCAGTGAGTAGCCATTGATTATTGGCACTATCAGTAGTTTGATGGTAATACTATGATTTGCAAAGCCCTTTGTTTTTCAGGGCCCTCCTAGGCAAAATCTGAAGCAGGCAAGGGCTCTCCCTTCCCCTTTTGGAACCCTTTCCTCTCTCCCCTTTTTCTGGTATCGTGATGCTTTTTTACAACTGCTTGGCTCTACCTTTGTGCCACTCAGCTCTATGCTTCTGGGCCTTTTACTAACCATTTTTATCTTCTTTGAGATGTCCACTCACATAGTTTTCCCCAGTATCCTTCCCACCCCCCACCCCCCCTTCCAGAGAGTCCTCTACTTTACTTTACCCAAACTCACCCATCCTACATCCTATTCCTTCAGGGTTCTAGTCACTGTCAGGCACCAACCCTTTCCTTGCTAATGGCTAAGAACATTACCCCTCCCATGTGTTTAAACGGGCATCTTGCAGTGAATTCTTTCCCAATGACAAATGTTGGCTGGGTAGGGGGTTAAGGCCACATGGTTGGCCAGTATGGAGGAGTTTTGAGGTAGTTGGGTTTTACGACAGCCCTCTAGATATACTCTTTCTAGAAGTATATTTTGCAACAGAGTCCTTCTGTTACAGACCAGAAAATACCCACAAATCAATGATAGCAAGTCATCATGCAGATATTAATCTGCTATACTGGAGTGATGAGGAAGCAATTGTGGACTTCCAGGCTGTGCAAGGTCGCTGTATCATAGAATACGGGGAAGACTTAACAGAATGTATTCAGGATTATTCTGATGGTGGCTCAGATCGCTTCTATTTCCTTGAGGTAATGATTAATAAGTTGCCATTTCCTTAGAAGAAAGTCTATTAGAGTTCCCCCAAGGCTGTATCTTTGGCTCTGGTCACATCACATAATATGTTGTCTTCAATTCTGGATTCCACATTTTAAGGGGCCTAAATATTTAAAGGTAGAATGTCTGTCCTACTGTGCAATATGAAGAGTTCCCTATCACTCGAGATCTTGAAGAGATTAGATATCTGCTTATCAGCTATAGTATGGGATGAATTTGGGCAGCATGCTCTCTAAAGCCCCTTCCAACTCATTGCTTCTCTGGGACATGGATGAAATGTTTTGTTTTATTGACTTTTTTTTGAAGTAACTGTGGTCTGATTTTTGTTCTTAGGCATATAATGCAAAAACGAAAAGTTTTGAAGATCCTCCAAATCACGCCCATAGTCCTAGGAATAAAGGTAAGGGCAAAGGTTAGTTGTATTCCAGGTTTATTTTCAAAGGTTTTTCTAATTCTGTTTTGTAATCCCAAGGAACCATAACTATTTCCATCATTTACTTTGTAAGCCATTTCCTAAGGAGCTTTCTGGAATGATTACTATATTTATATATATTACTATATTTATTATATTATACTATATTACTATATTATACTATATACTATATTTAAATATATTACTATATTTATATTATATCCTTCCTTTTCTCTTTGAAATAGTAAGGCATTGGGAGTTTCTAGGGAAAGTGGAGTCTCTGTGTTTGGTGTGACTTTGGGGTTGGCTATTGTGACAATATGTAATGCTCATCTCTTAGTTCCAGTAGAGTCAAGTGAGCAGGAAACAACAAAAGTAAAGGTGCCCAAGCTTCGCACCCTGGATGTGTTCTCTGGCTGTGGGGGATTGTCTGAAGGCTTTCACCAAGCAGGTAAAGGCAGCAGCAGGTTTTTTGCCCCTGGATACTCCACTGTGAGCCTTTTGTTTTCTTGTAGGGTTCTTCTGTAAGAACTCTTGAACTCTTTGCCTCATCCTTCTAGCTAAAGAGACTTGCTTTAAAAATGCATGATAAGCATAACACATCTTTCTTAAACAAACGCTGAAGTATTTTTTATTTATTCCCCCTCCAGGAATATCAGAAACACTGTGGGCCATTGAAATGTGGGAGCCTGCTGCTCAGACGTTCCGTCTGAATAATCCTGGGACCACTGTATTCACAGAAGATTGCAATGTTCTCCTGAAGCTGGTTATGTCTGGGGAGAAGACCAACTCCCTGGGCCAGAAGCTGCCCCAGAAAGGAGATGTAGAAATGCTGTGTGGTGGCCCTCCCTGCCAAGGGCTTAGTGGCACTTATTCCGAGGTGAAGAACTCCCTAGTTGTCTCCTTCCTCAGGTGAATGGCACTGGGGAACAACTATTTTCTCATCTTAGCTTGTAGTCTTTGCTTGTTGCTTACTTGGGGGGTGGCAAGAACAGGGAGCCTCTACATTGCTAGTGAGGGCATCCCAACTCCAGAGCAGGAAGTCCCTGCTTCCTCTTGTTGGACCAGGAGTTCAGCCTTTCCATTCTCCCATGTGGAAGTTTGCTGCAGAGGCACTTGCTTACAAAAAGACAATTTATTTCTGTCTCTTGTTTTATATATCGTCATGGTTTTCCCCAGTATCCTCCCCCCGCTTCCAGAGAGTGCTATATAACAAATATCCCCATATAGCAATAGTATGTCTTTTAATAGACAAGTCACTTATTCAGCATTCACTTTTTTTTTTATGGAATGGTTTTACAGATCTGTTTTAGTCATGTGTATATCATTTTTCTCAGCTCTATTTCAGTCTACATCAGTTCATGTAGCTCCTTTTATGCTTCATCATATTCATCATTTCTTATATCAAAGTAATAATGCATTGTATTTGTGTGGCAGAAATTGTTAGCTATTCACCAATCTATAGGCATCCACTTTGTTTCCGATGCTTTGATGTCACAAAAAGTGCTATTATAAATATTTGGGTGTATGTGGGGACTTCCTTATCAAAGGCTTCTTGAGTATAAACCCAATTTTACTTACTTTTTTTGCATAATTGCAAATTGCCCCCCAGAATGTTTATACCAGTGCACAGCTCTACCAACAGGTCATCAGTGTACCTATCTTTTCACAACTCATCCAACATGACTGTTTTTTCTCATCTTTGCTAATTTGCAGGATGGGAGATAATAAGTGAAATACAAATCCAAACAATTCGAGGATTTTTATTAGTGATGTCCAGCATTCTTTCATGTCTTTTATAGTTCATTATTCTTTCATTTATTTATTTATTTTTGCTTTTTGGAGGGCAATTGGGGTTCAGTGACTTGCCCAAGGTCACAGGGCTAGTTTTTCTGTTAAGTGTCTAAGGCTGGGTTTCAACTCGGGTCCTCCTGACTCCAGGGCTGGTGATCTATTCACTGAGCTACCTACCCTAGCTGCCCATATAGTTTGTCATTCTTTTGAGAACTATGTGTTTATGTCCATTGACCAATTATCTATTGGGGAATGGTTCTTTATTTTGAATACTGAACCCATATGAGATAAATTTGATACAAAGATTTTTTTTCCTACCCAACCATTTCCCATCTTCATTAGAGGCAGATAGAGGCAATTGGTAACACAGTGGAGAGCACTAGGCCTCAGGTCAGGAAGATTTGAATTTATATCCAACCACAGACCCTTACTGTGTGTCCCTGGGCAAGTCACTTAACCTATTTGTCTCAGTTTCTTCATCTGTGAAATAGGGAGCACCTCTCTCCCAGGGTTGTTGTAAAGGATCAAACAAGATTATATTTGTGCAGTGCCTGGCATATAGTAGGCTCTGTATAAATGGTTTATTTTTCCCCCTTCTATATAGCCAGCGTACATTAATTTTGTCTGGGCACAAACTTTTCGATTTCTTGTAATCAAAGTTATCTATTTTATCTTTGTAATCACCTCCCTTGTTTGGTTCAGAATATATACCTCTTACCTATTGCTATGAGAGTTTTGTGGTCTGTTTCTCTTCTACTCTTTTAGATAGTATGATCTTAAATATTAAGGTCATGTATCTAATTTTTTGGAAGGCAGGGCAACTGGGTTTAAAAGTGACTTGCCCAAGGTCACACAACTAGTAAGTGTGTCAAGTGCTTGAGGCCTGAATTGAACTCAGGTCCTCCTGTCTCCAGCGCTGGTGCTCTATTCACTGCACCACCTAGCCACCCCCATGTGTCTATTAAAAATGTGTGGTGGAGTGTATGGCATAACTTGTTGTTGTTAAGTCTGGTTTCTGCCAGACTGTTTTCTAGTTTTCCTAGCAGTTTCTAAAAACTTTCTTTACTAAGTCAATGTGTTTTTCAATTTTTATTATTATTTTAATAATAATTTTATTCTTGACCAAGTAGTTTGTTTTCTGCTTTATTGCACACTGAGTTATTGAGTCTCATTGTTTCTATTTCTCTCATCTGGTCTGTTCTATTGATCTACTTTTCTACTTTTTAACCAATACTAGAGAATTTCGATGACTGCTGCTTTACCATTACAATCTTTATAATTTACAATATTGTTCTATTCAAGGGCAGATTCAAACATAACAGTGAGAATTCAAAGAATGTGGGTCATTCTATCACATTGTCTCTTTTAGAGAGATCAGTCAGTTGGTTTGCTGAGCAGTTAAGGTGTCTGTGGGATTCAGCTGTTTGGTTCTCCCCTTTTGCAAAGAATCTTAAAATCGGCTCATGTCCATTCTCCTGCAGCTACTGTGATTACTACAGACCCAGGTTTTTCCTACTAGAGAATTTAAGAAAGTTTGTGTCATTCAAGCGTTCCATGGTTCTGAAGGTGACCCTCCGATGTCTGGTTCGAATGGGATATCAGTGCACGTTTGGCATCTTACAGGTATGCTGAGACTATACAGGGGAGACAAAGACAACGAGGAATTTGCTGCTGCTACTTGTTATCACCTTATCTGCTTCTTCTGGTTTCTAACATCGGTGTGTGTTAGCATGGACTCCAGTTAGGAACATCATTTCAGACCATTTTTCCTAAGCTGAAATAAAATTGTAGCTCTTTTTTTACTTAGCTAATATTCTTTCTCACATCCTGTTTTCTTAAGTCAATTGGGTTCTTGATAGAAGACATGAAGTTTATTAATAGTGATACTTCAAGAAGTTCTAATATCTTTTAGACGAAAACCCACTTTGTCCAGCAGGTTAGTTTTGCCTCTGACCCCTAAATCATTCTTCCTTAACTAAAGAATAGAAATTTTGTTTTCTTTTACCTTTATTTCCACATACATTCTTCCAGAAAGCTATCCCTTATAGTAGAGATCACCAAAAAAAGTTAACAAAATTAACATTCACATCAAAAAAGTATGACAATTGTATGCAGTGTCTCCTAGCTGTAGTCTCCCCCACCCCCTCAGTAAAGATGCCTTCTCCTATCTCTTTTTTGGGTCCAGGCATGATTTTTATAATTTGATCAATATTTGAACAAAATAATTATTTTGTTGTTCTTTCTGTATACATTGTTGTAGGCGTGTTTTATTGTTTTCTTCAGTCTGGTACTTCATGTTATATCAGTTCAAATGTCTTGCCATACTTCTGTATTCACCATATACATCTTTTCCTGTTATACCTAGTAATATTCCATTCATGTACTACAACTTGTTTTAACCATTCCCCAATTTGTGGACATCTACTTTGTTCCACTTCTTTGATAGTACAAAAAATGCTCTCAAAACTATTTTGGAGTATATGGGACTGCTTGTTTGTTTAAAATCATTTGCCTTCTTGAGGCCTATGACCACCCGTGGGACTTCTGGGTCTAAGAGTTAAGGATATTAACCACCTTAGTATAATTCCAAATTGCTTTCCAGAATGGTTGGTCAGATTCAGTGTTCCTCCAATGAGGCATCAGCACACCTACCTGACTTGACACAACCTCTCTAATGTTGTCTCTTCCATCTTTTGTCATCCTTGCCAATTTGCCAAATGTAAGAGAAAACGACAACATTGTTTTATTTGCATTTTTCTTTTTAGTAATTTGGAGCAATATTGTTTATGGTTGTTAACAGTTTGCAATTCTTCTCTGAGAACTATTTATTCATATTTGATTTCCCCCTCAATTGATTGCTTTTGATTTTATCCCAATGGCATTAATTTTGTTTGTATCATAGCTTTTCAATTCTATGGAATTGAAATTTTCTGTGTTCTTTGTTGTGAACCCCCTTGTTTCATTAAGCATTGACCCCCCCCAGCCATAGCTATGAAAGGTACTTACTTCTAATTAAGTAATTCTAATTAATTAGCTCACTTTTAATTTTTTGGCATGACTTTTAACATTGAGGTCATATTTGTCTTCAGCTTATTTTGGTGTGCAGTATAAGATTTCTTAATTTCTATGGGGCATGAATATTGCTGACATAGATGTCAGATTTTCTGTTATATTAGAGGGCTAGGTAGTTAATGATCCAAATAACTAAAGGCAAGTCATTTAACATGAAAGCAATGCTGAGTAACTCAATTTCGAATGTTAGAAACTGTTAAGAGATGATGGTTACCACTAAAAGGAAGCTCAGCTTTGAGTGAATGAAAAACCAGTAATGGCTCCCAAGAATAAAAAATGAAACCTACCCTCCTTCCCTGGGCAGAGAGGTGGGGTTCTATCTACTAGGGCAGAATAAAGTACAAATTGATTGACCATCAAGGTCACTATGTTGGTGTTTTTGGTAAACTTATTTTCTGTGCTACAAGGAAGGTTTCAATACTGGAAGGTTCATTCCCAGGGGTGGTAGGGTATATGCATTTATGATTAATATAGAAACAAAAGACATTTAAAAAGAGAGAGCTTCTGGTTAGCGCCACAAACAGGTGATTTGGTGTGACCTACTAGGGTGAGGGACTTCTATGTGGTTAGATAAATTAGCATGACTTTGGCATTAACCTTAAAACTGTGTGGTTGATTTTAACGAATAACAATTCAATAAATCTAACTTTTGTTTTGAAGCCAACATCTCCCTTGCTATGCATATTTGCAATTTTTCCATTTAACAGGTAGACCTAGAGTCCAGAAATGCAGATAACCTTCACCTTTAAATAATGTCTAGTGTGTCGGGCTAACCTTGTAGAATTTATGCTTTGTCTTCTGTGTCCAGGTTGGCCAGTATGGTGTTGCTCAAGCCCGAAGAAGGGCCATCATCCTGGCTGCAGCCCCAGGCGAGAAACTCCCCATGTTTCCAGAGCCCCTACATGTATTTGCACCCCGAGCCTGCCAGCTCAGTGTAGTGGTGGATGACAAGAAATTTGTTAGCAATATAACAAGGTAAAGGGATCCAGAAGTATTCCATTTATCCTGGGAACCAATCCCTATTGCAGGTGTCAGCAAACTCTTTAACCTTACATAATAAAATCCTCAGAGCTAAGTGTCTATAGGTGTCACTAGTGGCCGGCCTTAGGTCCTGGGTTGGAATAAAAGGAAGGAGGAAAAAGGACATGTGAGCAGTACAGAGTAATAGAATACTCTGCCTTTCATGGCATTCTGTCCTTGTGCTATTTTGCTTAGTATTGTCTGACTTAGCAGTGTTGGTTTTACACGCTCTGTAGTCAAGAATTCAACTCGGTGACTTATTAAGTACCTGTTGTGCACCAGACACTGTGCTAGGCCTTGGGTGATTACAAAGATAAAGATGATATCCCTTGTCTTTGAGGAGCTTATGTTTAGTAGGGGAGAGACAACATATTCCCAGGTAGGTAGATAGATAGATGTAAAATATATACAAGGCAATTTCAAGGTTGGGAGAGATTGCTAACAACCAGAGGGAAGGTCATCAGGAAAGACCTCTTCAGGTGAGGCTTGAAGGGAGCCAGAGATTCCAAGATGTAGGTCATTCCAGAGAACATTCTAAGTACAGAAACTGCCTGAATGAGGCCCTGAAAACATGACATGGAATGTTATATACAGGGAACAAACAACTAAGCCAGTTTGGTTGGAACACAGAGTGTGTGGGGGCACTAATGTGAAATCAGTCTGCCAAGATGAGCTGGAGCTTGGCCAGGAAGTTGGCTCTAAATGCCAAGCAGAATTTGCAGAAATTTTTCCGGAAAAAATATGGGGAAGCACTGAGACTTCTTAAGCAGGGGAGTGGCATTGAGAGGCTGGTGCTCACAGCTGTGTGAGGAGTGAGGAAGCAGGGAGGCCAACTTGGAGGTTAGTGCAGTAGTAGTTCAGCAGTGATGAAGACCTGAACCAGGGTGGTGGCTATATGAGGAGGAGAGAGATTCAGGAACATAATGGTAATGGATTAAATGTGGGAGGGTGAGGGAGAATGAAGAATTGAAGAGGACTCTGAGGTCTCCAACCTGGGTGACTGGAAGACTTGTGGTGCCCTTAATAGAAAGAGGAAAGTTAAGAACTGGGGGATTAAAAAAAATAAAAAATTTAGGGGGAATAAGTTCTTTGACTTGACATGTTGAGTGTTAGGTGTGAATGGAACATTCAAGTAGGTGTGAATGTACATCAAGCATTAGGTGATTTTGGCTTCGAGCTGAGAAGTGACGGCTGGATATATAGATTGGGATTCATCTACTTAGAGATGATAGTTGAACCTGTAGAAAGGAAGGACATCACCAAAAGACAGTATAGAACGAGAAGGACCCAGCACAAAGGCCTGGGGTGTACCCTTGTTGAACGTGTGGGGCATGACTGATGATTATCCAGCAAAGGAGCCTGAGAAGAAATGGTCAGGTAGGAAAACCAGGAGAATTTTGGAGGGGAAAAAAGAGATTCTGTAATAGAATGACTACAAAAGCAGCATTTCTCTTCTTCTGCATTGTTATTGATGATATATGATCAAAACAGGTTTTGGAATCTGAATTTTTGCTTGTGGTTGTACTGTATTTCAGAATGAAATCTGCTCCATTCCGAGCCATCACTGTACGCGATACGTTGTCAGACCTTCCCGAGATTGGGAATGGTGCTTCTGCCCTGGAGATGTCTTACAATGGAGAACCTCAGTCCTGGTTTCAAAGGCAGATCAGGGGCTCACAGTATCAGCCCATCCTCAGGGATCACATCTGCAAGGTAAGACTTGAGCTGTAGTTGAAGTTTCATGTGTTTTCTATGGGTCTAGTTTGGTAACTGGTCTTAAAAGACCTTACTTATGTGCTTTAGATACCTAGTTAGTCATCATTGTCTGAAAATAGTTGTGTTCCTATAAGGAAAAGGACTTCCCAGTGTCACTTTTATGAGGTAAATGTTCTGAGTTATTACATTAAAATGCATGATCTTGAGTTCTAAAATACTTTACAGAATCTGATCTATTGATGCCTGATAGACCTGGTGGGAAAAGGGTTTGAGATAACAATGGAAAGGTAACAGTCATTTGGGTTGCAGGATATGGGTGCTTTGGCAGCTGCCCGAATGAGACACATTCCTCTGGCCCCAGGATCAGACTGGCGTGACCTACCCAACATTGAGGTCCGTCTCTCAGATGGCACTACAACCAGGAAATTGCGATACACTCATCATGATAAGAAGAATGGACTTGGCAGCACTGGAGCTCTCAGAGGTGTCTGCCCCTGTGCAGAAGGTAGGTATTTTTCCATATCTTGGAATTGTTCTCTCAGAAGGGATAAGAGTTCACGTCCAGTCTTTACTGATTGATTCTAAATGATCTTCATATTGCCAGCTATACTTGGATCACTGGGTTACTGTGAGAGGGGAGCAAAACGTTTGCTAGAAATTACATTAGGGGGACAGATGCAGTCAAACAACTTCAATACACTTGCCAGAAAATAATTTAATGGTCTTTTCAAACCTAGTTCTTTGCATAATTTTCCATTTTAAAGTTTTGTTGTTGCCCTATATTAATATATATATGTATATATATATATGTATATTACATCATAATTATTTTCCCTGAATCCATGATTCCTCATTGAGGCCTTCCATGTAACCAAAATGTTTAGGTCAAACCAACAGAGACAGCAACTGCATCTGACAAGGTGTACCATATACTACACCTGTAGTCCCTAACCCTCTCCTAAGGAAGCATGTGCCCGTCATTATCAGCCTTCTGAGACCAAGATTGTTAGTTAGATTTCAGCTTCTTTTTCGTAGTCATCATGTGTATTGTTTTCTTGGTTCTGCTTTTGTTACTCTTCATTTCATGTCTCCAGATAAGTCTTCCATTAGTTCTCCTGATTCTTCCTCTATCATTTTTTCATGGCACCTCTTACCCAATTTGTGGGCAATAGTTTTGCTATCTGTTTTTACTGCCATGCTGCTGTGAATACTTTGTTCTCATCCTGTCTAAGACACTCCCTAGCTCTTGTGACCCTGAGCAAACTGCTTCACTTCTCTGGGGCCTGCCTCAGTTTCCTCATCTGTAAAGTGAGGATGTTGGATGAGATAGATAATTCTAAAGTCCCTTCAAGCTCTGAGTTTATGATCTCATCCTTTGACCTTTTCTATTGTTGACCTTCTTCGGGTATATGTCTTGCAGGGAGGTCACTGGATCAAAAGGTATGAGCAGTTTTAGTGTCTTCTAAGGAATATTCCTTATATCCTGGATAATTAACTTTTTGTTGGAAATATCTTAAGCAAAGACTTTTTTCCCTATTCAGATACTTTCTCTTCCAGCTACATTTCTTTTTTTTTTTCTTCTTGTTTTTTTTGTTCAGTGTCTTACCAGGTTTTATAATCTGGATTGCACATTTAATATTTTATGATTGCATCTGTCCATTTTTGGTTAAGAATTCTCTGTCTTAGAGAGGGATTTGTGATACATTGGAAAATGTAGGTTTTGTTAAAACAAAAAAGAAAACTCAGATTTACTTAAAAAAACACAGACTTTCTCTACTTGAACATATGTGTAAAAAGTATATCCTTCTGCTCTCTATCCTTGTGGTGTGACCTTGTACATTTAGATTGCATATTCCTTTGAAGCTTATTGTGATCTGTGGTGAAAGATGCTGTTCTAAACCCAACGTTCCCTTTCACTGTAACGATCAATCAAATTAAATACCGAATATCCATTTTCCACTGAATTTCAACTTGGTTTTTCTTGCATTCAGGTAAACCATGTGATCTTGCATATGCACAGTTCGACACCTTGATTCCATGGTGGCTGCCCCACACTGGGAACAGGAACAACCACTGGGCTGGGCTCTATGGAAGGTTGGAATGGGATGGCTTCTTCAGCACTTCAGTTACTCATCCCGTACTGTTGGGCGGCAAGCAGGTCAATGTCCGTGGGAGAAAGTGGAATTCACCCCTTTACCCACCTTCATGGAACATAAAGTTGTTGGGAGCCACTACTTAGCATAGAGCTGATGCACAAATGACCTTACATTTGAGGCGCAGCTGTCATTCCTAGGCAACCATTCAGTTCAGAGCATTGTCTTCATTGCCACTTCTCTCCATACACTTTCCAATAATCCCTGTCCCAGTAGGGATCCCCAGCCCAGGAGATAGTCTCCAAAGCTTTATTGCAGATCACTGCTTGGTGATCCTGCTTTTTGGCCATTGTGTTACGTGAAGGACAGATGTCAGTAGTCTTATTTTTCTCTGCTGTCCTTTAAGGCTAGCACAAGTTCATGCTTTGTTTTTGTTTGTTTGTTTGATTTTTTTTGAGAGATGAAGGTAGGGAAATTGGGGTTAATTGACCTGCCCAAGGTCACAGGCTAGTTTTTGTGTTGTGTCTGGGGCTGGATTTGAACTCGGGTCCTCCTGACTCTAGGGCTAGTACTATTCATAGAGAATAGAGCAGTCTATTCGCTGCTCCACCTAGGCACTCCAAGTGCATACTTTCTAATGAAAGGAAAACTCTTTTAATGAAAGGACTAATGGCATGGATCCTTGTGTCCACAGGGCCAAGTAATTCACCCAGAACAGCACCGGGTAGTGAGTGTACGGGAGTGTGCCCGATCCCAAGGATTCCCAGATACCTACAGATTGTTTGGTGACATCCTAGAGAAACACAGACAGGTCAGTGTTAACCTCCAGAAGGAGCTTTCTTAGGAATTCTGTCATTGCTTACTGCAATTGATACTTGAACAAAATGAAATATTTTTCTTGCCAAATGGACATCTACATAAATTGCATTGGGCTCTCCTACCAGAAGGCTTGAGGTAGCCTTGAGGTCTCTAAGAACAAAACCCTCTCAAAAAAAGACTGGGAAATAGAACGAGAATTTCGGGCAGAATGGCACCCTGCTTCAAATCCTCTGAGGCCTGCTCAGATTGCTGCTGCCTCCGGATAGTGTGCTGAAAGCCAACGTGTTCACAGGGATCTATCTAGGCACAGGACCCTATTGCACAAGACCAAATTCTATTCCCCTCTTTCCCATGCAGGTTGGTGAGGCTGTGCCTCCACCCCTTGCCAAAGCTATAGGCCTAGAGATCAAGCGCTGTGTATTGGCCAAAGTGAAAGGGAATGCCACAGGTAGGTATCAGTTATGACCAGAGGGCTTTCTGGTGTGTGAAATGGATTGTGTGCTATTACATTTTAGGGGTTGTGTGTGGTAACTCAGCTGTCCCCTTTTCCTTCCCACATTGCTCATTGAGTCTAAGACTATAGGTCAGAGAAGGGAAATCACTTGGGAGAGCCCCTCTTCTGGGTGGGCTTCCTTTCCTGGGTATCAGATGCTAAGTAAAGATTGAGAATTCTAATAATTTACTCTGCTGTGTGTAAGAGCAACTACTACTTGGAGGAGGACTGGAGGCTCTAGTCGGGGGGGGGAGAGAGAGAGAGAGAGAGAATGTGTGGGTGTGTTCAGCCATGATCAACTTGTTGCTGTCTATGGTAATATTTTCAGATATTTAATAGTATTGTTATTTAAACTGTCACATTTGGTATACTATGCTGTCCCTTTCTATTGTTTCTTCTCAGAAAAAATTAAACAAGAAAATTTAGAGTCCACGGATTAACCTTTGCATCTCCCATCATCTTCCTTTCTGGCACCAGGATCTCCAAAACGCACTGACTCGTTTTTTTGAACATGCTGAAATCTGTTTTTGTTCAGCTGTCCTTGTGAACAGTGTTTGTCTCCTTGGCTGACAATGAGCTGTTTGGTGATGTTCAGATTATCAATTAATAATCATTTAGTGATCAAACTGTGCGGTGCCCTTTGTGCTTTCTGGATTTTTAAATCTGTTTTTATTATGCATTGTATTAAATCATCTACCACTTTATGCAAGTGGAAATGAATGCTTTATGTAGTTTTTATATGTTGTCATGGCCTAGCCTCGACTGATGAGGAAAATAATTTTTCTTTTTCCTAGCTCCTCAAAAGTTTCTCAGGAAGCCAAGTGTGGGGAATATCTTCCTAGCCTGGTTTTCTACTCTCATTCCTGCACCTGATACCTTAGTCTCCCTCACTCAACCCTGACTCAAGTTGTTTATCTGTTATTTTTGGGCACAAGTCATTTGGAGTCACAGCTTTAGAAAGGCCCTTGACAGTCATGGCCTAGCCCCGACTGATGAGTGATCCCCTCTTTGACAAGTTCAGATTCCTGCCTGAATAACTTCAGGGACAGGGAATTTGTCCCCTCCTGATAGTCCATCTCCTTTTTAGACTGCTTTGTTAGGAAGCTATCTTACATTGGGATCAACTTTGGTTTTCCATTTTATAAAATATATATATATATAAATATACATCAGACTGAAATTGAAAACAGAAAATCTAATGGTCATTTGGATGAAGCACTCTGCTCCTAGGACTCTGTCCAGTCAGATCTATGTTTTACCAAATTCACAAGTGGTTATCTAGCTCTGATGGAGACGTGGGGTTTTGATGAATGCTTTTTCTTCAGAAAACTACTTTACAGATGAGGAAGAGGAAGGACGACTCTGAAGGGTTCAGGGATGTCTCTAGTATCAGTTTTAATAAAATGTGTGTCAAGGCCCTCCTACAAGTTGTTATGTACCTGTTATTTGCAAGCCACTATACTAGATGCTAAGGACTTAAAAATGAATCAAGACCCTCTCTGAAGGCACTTAGTGGGGAGAGAGGTTTGTGGGCAGAGGGGGCAGGTTTGTAAGTACATCATTTTCAGCAAAGTGCTGGATCCTCAGGAGGGAGAGAGATCAGGAAAGCTGATAGCACCTATATTCAACCTTGAAGGCAGCTAAGGATTCTGAGAGATGTGAGTAAGGAGGACATTCCATTTTTTTTTTTAAAGCAATTGGGGTTAAGTAACTTGCTCAAGGTTACAGGGCTAGTCATTATTTATGTGTGGGTGCTCATTTTCTGAGGCTGGATTCGATCTCGAGTCATCCCAACTCTGAGGCCGGGGCTCTTATTCACTGCGACACCTAGCCACCCCAGGACATTCCATTTTAGGTATGGGGCCCAGATAATCTTTGTAAAAGGAGGCAGAGGGAGATGGAATGTCTAGGTGGGGAATAGCTGGTGGCTACAAAGGAGACCAATGTGGTTTGTCTCAATCTCAGGCCTTCTCACCCTGTGCAATGTGCCTGCCCCCTCTTCTCACACTGCCTATGGCTGGTTTTTACAGTTTTGTCATTTGTCCCGGTATCTTCTAAAATTGTTTAACTTCTCCCCCTAAGCTCTCAAGGTCTTGTGTTTTATACATACCCAATTAAGATACTATATATTTTTAGTTAAATTGAAACAGTTACCCAATTATAATACTAGATATTATTCCAGAGATAAATAAAGGGGCATTTTGGTGTTGTGGATAAAACCCGCCTCAGACAAAGTTCTTGGTTCAAATTCTGCCTCTGTATTTTGTGATTTCTCTAAGCAAGTCACATGATTCTCTGGCATAGGTAATACTCTGAGACTACAGGTGGCAGATAGGTAATGCTCTGAGACTACAGGTGGCAGAACATTGGCAGATCTGTGCAGACAGAATTTCTTTGAGAGTGCGTAGTAAAGTGCCTGGCACGTTTTTGTGTTGAATCGTTTTTCAGTTGTGTTCAACTCTGTGACCCCATTAGAGGTTTTCTTGGCAATAGTACTAGAGTGGTTTGCCATTTTCTTTCCAATTCATTTTACAGATGAGAAAACTGGAGCAAAGAGGATTAAGTGACTTGCCCCAGGTCACACAGCTAGCAAGTGTCAGAGGTTGGACTTGAATTCATGAAGATGAACCTTTCTGACCTTAGGCTGGGCACTTTATTAACTGTCACCTAGCTGTCCCCCTACACATAGTAGTCACTTAATACATATTGGTTGATTGATAGGGTCTTGCCTACCCTGAGGAAATCTTAGGCGCAGACAAAGTCCAGGTGCACAGATGTTTATGATAATGAGTTTTGAAGAACATGTTAATGATTATCATTTTTACCCATTAACATTTAAATCCAACTTGAAGTGACCTCCAGCAAGGCACCTGATCCTACAGAATACAAAGATAGTTATTGTACACATAGGTACTGGCTGTAGTACTACTGAACAGTAATTCCTGCTGAAATAAAGAATAATCAATCCAAGAAACATTTGTTACATGCTGGCTATATGCCTGGCATTGTGTTTGATCTGATATACCAATATTGCTATGGTTCACTTGTGCCAAGCAGAAAGATAATAGCTAAATGATGCAACTCACCACCTCCCAATTCCACTTACTGGTAGCTCTTGATTTATTAGCAGATTTTTCATGATATGAAATCTGAATTTTCCTCTTTATGACTTCCATCCATTGCTCCTGGTTCTACTTTTTGGGGCTGTTCAGAACAAAACTTAACCCTCTACTACATGACAACCCTTCAAATACTTGAATACAACTATCTCCTGTAAGTCTCCAGGCTAAAATCCAGGTTCATCCAACCAATTGTTATATAACATGAACTCAAGCCCCTACACCATCCTGGTTGCTTTCCCTGTATGCTCCCCAGCTTATCAAAGTCCTTGGTAAAGGATGGCACTCTATTCCCAATGGCAAAGTAGAGACACTATCACCTTGTTCCTAGAAGCTATGCCTCTCAATACAACCAAAGAGGATAAGCTTTTTAGGCTTCTCACACTGCTGATTCACAGTATGTGTATGGTCCACTGAAACCCCTAGATCTTTTTCAGATAAATTGCCATCTAACCCTGATTCCTCAATCCTGTACTTGTGAAGTTGATATTTTGAACCTAAATGTAAGACCTTATATTTATTCATTGAATTTAATTATATAAGATTTAGCTAAATACTCAAGCCTGTCAGTTGTTTGTTTGTTTTTTAATTCCAACTGTCATTGACTGTATTGGCTATTTCTCACAGCTTTGAATCAGATGTAAATGCCTTCTATGCCTTTATCCAAGCCACTGATGAAAGTCTTAACACAGGGCCAAGCATAGATCCCACTAGAGACCTGCCAAGGTGACATCAAACTATCAGCCAACTACTCTGAGTACAACCAACTGCAAATCCATCTAGCTTTATGATTATCTAGTTCACATCTTCAAAAGAATAGTATGAGATGCTATATTCGATAATTTACTGAAGTCTAGACAAGTTTTCTGAAGCAGTACCCTGATCAATTAGTTCAGGAACTCCACAAAGAAGAAAATAAGGTTAGTTGGCACAGTCTGTCCCTCATGAAATCATGCTGGCTCTTTGTAATTAATCACTGCTTCCTTTTCTAGTTGTTCATTCATCTCTTTCTTACCAATCCTTCTATGGATAGAGGAAGTGAAAGAGACCCTTGCTGAGAATTCTGGGACTTGAAACTATGTGCACCTCTTCCCGGCTAAGGAAAAAACAGATGAAATTTAGAATTGTACCTGAGGCAAGCTTGAAGTAGACTAGAGCAGAGAGTGCAGAAGATCCAGCAGAGAGAACAGAGTGATGGCATCAGTGGTAGGTAGTGTCTTCCCCTCCCCCAGCACTCAGGATGTCAATGGCAATCAGAAGGATAAGGCTGGGGAAGCAGAGTCAAGACAGCTGAGAAAAGGCAGGGACTTACCTGCGTTCTGCAAAATGCTTCCAAACACCTTTACATAATACCTCAAAACAAATTCTAAAGTAGTAGAACCCAGAAAAGGATGGAATGAAACAATTTTCCAGCCTGAGACAACTTAGAAAGTTGGGAGCACAGGTGAGAGTGGAGCCCAGCCAAGCAGTGGATGTTGGAGACAACTGAATCAGTGGCAGCAGTGGTGATTCCTGGTCCCCTTAGCTCAGAGGCAGGAAGGGCATCAGACAACTGGTCAGAAGAAGATTACAGGGGTCCCAATGCTGGCACCAGGAGCAGGATTCTACTGCATTGCCCCTACGTGCAATCCTGGGTATTAGTCTCAGGGTGTGGAGGAGCACCAGCACACCAGAGCTTATATCTGCAAAGGGAGCTGTGCCCCTGGTCACAGTTCCAGGGTGGAAAAGAGTTTGTGGTCCCTCACACACCAGAGCATAGGCCAGGAGAGGAATAAACACACCTCACCCTAGATGAAAGAGAAAAGAGTAAACACACCTCACTTTCACATTCCCTTTTCTCCTAATCTACATTGAATCAAACAAATTTGATGATCAACACATCTCTCCCTAGATCATAACCACTTTGGAAAACCTGAAAACTTACAGGTCCCCAGAATTCCCTCAGGAAACCACTTGCACAAAAACAACAACAAAAAAAAAAAACAACCTTCAGCTTAAGACCCTGCCCCCTCCACTTAGGAAGCAAAGCCCCATTTTAGCATAGAGTTAAAAGTCAAGATTTAGGCTAGAACAATGAACAAATAGCAGGAAAAGATCCTGACTACAGAAAATTACTACAGTGACGGGGGAGATCAAAACAAAAACTCAGAAGACAACAAAGTCAAAACTCCAAATCCCGAGCCTCAAAGAAAAATATGAAGTGGCCCCAAGCCATGGCTCAAAAGGATTTTGAAAATCAAGTGAGAGGCAGAGGGAAAAATGGGAAGAGAAATGAGAGTAATGCAAGAAAATTGTGAAAAAGAATCAACAGCTTGGTAAAGGAGGCACAAAAATGATTAAACAAAATAACACCTTAAAAACCAGGATAGATCAAATGGCAAAAGGTTATAAAAGTCCAATGCTGGGAAGAATGCCTTGAAAAGCAGAATTGATCAAATAGAAAAAAGATAAAGCAAAAATTCACTGAAGAGAACTTTCAAAATAGAATTGGCCAAATGGAAAAAAGAGGTACAAAAGCTCCCTGAAGAAAATAATTCCTTAAAAATTAGAACTGGACAAGTGGAAGCTAACAACTCCATGAGACATCAAGAAACAATCAACCAAAATCAAAAAGATGAAAAAATTGAAGAAAATGTCAAATAGCTCAGAAAAGCTACTGACAATGGAAAATAAATCCAGGAGACATATTTTAAGAATTACTGGGCAACCCAAAAGGTATGATTTTAAAAAAAGAGACTAGGGGCAGCTAGGTCGTGCAGTGAATAGAGTGCCAGCCCTGGAGTCAGAAGGACCTGAGTTCGGATCCGGCCTCAGACACTTAACGAACACACAAACAAAAACCTAGTCGTGTGACCTTGGGCAAGTTACTTAACCCCAATAGCCCTCCAAAAAAAACAAAACAAAACAAAACAAAACAAAAAAAGAGCCTAGACTTCATCTTTCAAGAAATTATTAAGGAACACTGCCCTGATATTCTAGAACCAGAAGGTAAAATTGAAACAGAAATAATTTGCCAATCACCTCCTGAAAGAAATCCCAAAAGGAAAATGCTCAGAAAAATATTATTGCCAAATTCCAGAGCTCCTAGGTCTGGAGAAAATATTGCAAGCAGACAGAAAGAAACAATTCAAATATTGTGGAATCCCAGTGAGGATAACACAAGATTTAGCAACTTCTATATTAAAGGATATGAGGGCTTGAAATATGATATTGCAGAAGGCAAAGTAGCTAGGATTACAACCAAGAATCACCTGCCCAGCAAAATTGAGTATAATCCATTCAGGGGAAAAATAAATATTGAATGAAATAGAGGACTTTCAAGCATTGCTAATGAAAAGGTCAGAAGTGACTAGAAAATTTGACTTTCTAATACAAGACTCAAGAGAAGCATAAAAAGGTGAACAGGAAAGAGAAGTCATAAGGGATGCAATGAGGCTAAACTATTTACATTCCTACATGGGAAAATGATACTTGTTACTCTTAGAAACTTCATCATTATTTTAGGATAGTTAGAAAGAGTATACATAGAGGGCATGGATATGAGTTGAATATGATATGATTATCTAAAAAATTAAATTAGGGGCTGAGAAAGAAGAATGCATTGGGAGAAGGGGAAAGAGGTGGAATGGGGTAAATTATGTGACATAAAAGAGGAATGAAAGAGACTTTATCATGGAGGGGAAGATGGAAATTGGGGCTGGGGGAGCATAGGAACCTTACTCTTTGGAATTGGCTCAAAGAGGCAATAACACCAAACTCAGCTGGGGAAAGAAATCTATCTTACCACACAGGAAAGTGGAGCAGGAGGTGCAGGGAAGGGATTGGAGAAGGTGAGACTGATAGAAGGAACAGATTGGGGGTGGTAAAAGTCAGAAGCAAAACACCTTTCATAATGGACAGAGTGAAAGGGGAGAGAGAATAGGATGCAGGGAAATACACAATAGTCATTAACTGTGAAAAAAATCTTTACAACAAATTTCTCTGATAAAGACCTCATTTCTCAAATATATAGAGAACTGTTAAATTTCTAGAAATAAGAGCCATTCTTCAATCTATACATGGTCAAAGGATATGAACAAGTTTTCAGATGAAGTAATCAAAGCTATCTATAGTCATATAAAAATGCTCTAAATCACTATTAATTAGATAAATGCAAATTAAAACAACTCTGAGCTACCATCCCTTATCAGATTGGCTAATGACAGAAAAGAAAGATGACTAATGTTGGAGGGGATGTGGAAAAATTAAGGCACTAATGCACTTCTGGTAGAATTGTGAACTGATCCAACCATTCTGGAGAGCAATTTGGAACTATGTCCAAAGGGCTATAAAACCAGGCATACCCTTTGACCCAGTGTAATGGAAATGCAGTTTTGAAGATCTTCCCTGCCCATAGGCCTTTGATTGGCTTAAAAGACTTTGATTGACTTAAGTGGCTCTGAGAACCTTCCTTGATTTGAAAATATATTCTGCCTCCTAATAGGCTGAATGTGATCACATGGAGCCTGTGGTAGGAGGCTTGGTTTTCAGCAATGACCACACCTTGATGCTGTGTGATTGGACAGTGGGTCAAGAGGGTGGTTACATTCTCTGAGCCAGGAGAAGACTATATAATCCCCGATTTGAGGCTTTGCTTTGGGGCTCACTTTGAGAAGTGTTGTGTGATTTGACCAGATGAGACTCTGGGAAGCCGTTGTTGAGAGCCCCCCTGGCTTTGAAAACCCAGATGTTAATGCTTCCCTCTATGGTAACTGTGATTTAGTATTGATATAATGGTTGGACAATTTGGAAGCCTGTCTGTTTGATCTATCTGTATATTCTGAAATTCGGGGTGCTGACCTTTTTCCCCTGAACTAGGTAATATATGCTTGTTTGATTAAAGTAAGCTTGTTAACCCATTTTGAGTTGCTTTCCTTTACAAAAGCAGATCTAAGAACCTGTGTTGGCAGTCACTCTGGGGATGCTGGGGTGCTTGCTGCTACACCCAGCAATACCACTACCAGGTCTGTATCCCAAAGAGATCATAGAAAAGAGAAAAGGACCTATATGTAAAATAACATTCATTGTAGCTCTTTTTGTCATGGCAAAGAATTGAAAATTGAGGGGATGCCCATCAATTGGGAAATGGTTGAACAAATTGTTGTATATGATTGTGCTATGAGAAATGACAAGCAGGATGCTCTCAGGAAAACCTGAGAAGATATAAACTGATGTAAAGTGAAATGAGCAGAACCAGGAGAACGTTGTACACAATAACAGCAGTATTGTATGATGATAAACTGTGAATACTTAGCTATTCTCAGCAATACAATGATCTAAGACAATTCTGAAGGACTTATGATGAAAAATTCTATCCATCTCCAGAGAAAGAACTTTTTCTTTATTTTCCTTGGAGTTTTTTGTCTGTTTTTCTTCACAGCATGACTTACATGGAAATATATTTTGGATGAATGCAAATGTATAGCCTATGTCAAATTGCTTGCCTTCTCAATGAGGGAAGGAGGGAGGGAGAAAGAATTTGGAAATCAAAATTTGAGAAAAATTATGTTAAAATTGTTTTCATATGTAACTAGAGAAAAATAAAATTTAATTATGAAATTAAAAAACAAGATAAAATGTTCCATGGTCATAGAAGCTTGCTCTTTTATTTTACTTTAGGTTATGATCATGAAGAAATATTCCTGGGGGCAGCTAGGTGGCACAGTGAATAGAGCACGGGCTCTGGAGTCAGGAGGACCTGAGTTCAAATCCAGCCGCAGGCACTTAACACAAAACTAGCGATGTGACCTTGGGCAAGTCACTTAACCGAATTGCCCTACCATCTCCCCTTCAAAAAAGAAAAAAAATTTCTTTAAATGGTAGATGAACTAAACATGTGAGAAAACTCACCCAGGTTTCTCTGTCCTTTCCTCCTCCTCCTCCTCCTCCTCCTCTCTATCTCTCCCTCTCCCTGCCTTTCTCCAACTTCCTTCTCTACCTTCCCCCCACATCTTGTTTGTTTTATCAAGCATCCGTTGATGATTTGGTCTCTTGCTATATCCTAACTATTCTTTTATTCAGATTTTGTTTTTCTTCACATAAAGCATATGTGATCAAGCTGGAAATGTGATTTCCCCCTGCATATATTTGGTTTTGGATGGAGAGTCCAAATGAAGAAGTGTTCTAGTTGTTTAGTTCCACTGATGGCACAAAGAGTTGTTATTTTAATTTTGTTAAATTAATCTACAAATTCCACAAAGAATAAATTCCCCAAAAGAACAAGGAAAGGACTTGATGTCTGCTACATAGCTCTTCTGTATCTTTTGGACATTTCTTTAAAAACCCTGAAGTTTTGATGAGTTCCCTGGGCCTCTACTTCCTCTCTTCAAATAACTCCCATTCTTCCCCTGGGGCATAAGGGAGCCTGTTATTAGCTGAGTACTGCCAAGTCTCTAACCCCAGTGGAGGCAGGCTGAGCATGGTGCAGTGATGGCCGCTGAAGCACCTTACTAGAAGGGAGGGGAGATATCAGAGGAGAGGGTGACAGCCAAAACCTGAACCTGCCCCAGTGGGTGGACAGTAGATGTAGCTTGAGAGCACTCCACTCCACTCCTTTCCCTGGAGGGAAGGAGAAATAAGAATGGAGTGGATGTAGTTGATTTGTTCTCCATAACAACACCTGCTGCTTATATCTTTCCTAATTTGTTCTAGATTTTTCCCAGGAATTGATATCAAGCCCACCAGTCTATAGTTTCCAGACTATTCTTCCTCCCTCTGGTGTCCTCCACTCACATTTTTTAAAAATTGGAACATTTGCCCTTCTCCCATCCTTCAATGCTTCTGTTCTCCATGATCTTTCAAATATCACTGGCAGTGGGCTGGTAATCCCATTTGCCAGGACATAGTTCATCTTGGCCAAAAGACTCTATTTCATTAAGGTCAACTAGGTGAGGCCTTGCTGTCAGCTTCCTGTTGGCTCTTTTTGATCTGTCCTTTTCAGTCCAAAGATCCTTCTCCTTGATAGAGAAACCAGAAGCAAAGTAAGAGCTGAACAGTTCTACCTTCTCTCAGTTGTCCGTTATCCTATCCATCCCAAGCAGAAGTCCTAGTTTCCTTTTGCTCCTCTCCTTTTCCTCCCCACATAGCTAAACAACAACACAAAAGACCTTTATAAAAATTTTTAGTTTGAACACTTCTGACAGCATTTTTACAGCACCGTATGACAATTTCACATACATCCTCTCTTGCCTTCCCTTGCTTCCATCTTCTGTACTTGTCAAAAACAAACAAACTAGGGGCTGCTAGGTGGCACAGTGAATAGAGTACTGGCCCTGGAGTCAAGAGGACCTGAGTTCAAATCCGGCCTCAGACACTTGACACTCTTGCTAATAGTGACTTTGGGCAAGTCACTTAACACCAATTGCCCTCCAAAAAAAAAAAGCAAAAAAACCCAAAAAACAACCAAACTCTAGCTTGGTTAGTTTTCTTTGCCTCCATATCACTCTCTTCAGGTAAGTCTTATTCATTCTCTTTATTGGAATTGTTTTCCTTTGTATCTTCATGGTCTCTTATCTGAGAACATCACTACCTAGAGGACAGTCCAACATCAAAGAATTTTTAAAATGCTTCTGAGAAGTCCTAATCAATACTGACAGCCATGTAACTGAAAGCTACTTCACTCTACTTGTGGGGATCCTCTCAGGAATTCACATTCCATTTTCTCCTAATCTACATTCAATCAAACAAATTTGATGATCAACTTGGATGGATGGAGTTTCCCAAGTGGGATTCCAACAATTCCAGAAAGCAGTGTGGAATATATTTTTTCAATGATCAAAAATGTGGTTAACTTTGACCTAGAGATCCCACTGTGGTCATATAACTCCAGAGAGGTTAAAGACAGAAAGTACACATCTACACCAAAATATTAATAGCAGCACCTGTGTGTGTGTGTGTGTGTGTGTGTGTGTGTGTGTGTGTGTGTGTGTGTGTATGTGGTGGCAAAGACCTGGACACTGGATTTTTAAGTTCCTCAATTTAACACTTGGATTTGGGGCCATCGAGGTAGCTCAGTGGATAGAATGTCAACCCTAGAGTCAGGAGGACCAGAGTTCACATCTGACCTCAGATACTTACTAACTGTGTGACCCTGTGCAAGTCATATAACTCTGATAACCTAAAAATTTTAAATTCAAACAACAGAAAAGGCAGCTCCAAGATATTGGAGTAACAGGAAGCAGTAGTTGGTTCCTCATTTCTGCCTCCAAACAGATCTAGAAAATGCACCAGATGAAATCCTGATGGGGAAATCCAAGAAAAAGTCACAATAAGACATTTTTTTTCCAGCCCAGATCAGTATAGGGAGACAGAGAGGTTTGTGGACATTGGTGACAAGGTCTGCTGGAGGCACTCCTGTACTCTGGAAGGGGATACAAAAGAAGAGGTTCCAGACTCATAGCAGGATGCCAAGTGAAGGGTGCAGGAACAGTTGCCAACTGGCAGCTCTGTTGCCCACTGGTCAACTCTAGGTAATAGATTCAGTGTTAGTAGAGGAGAGGGACTGTGCCCAAGGGTGGCACTCCAGAGGTAGAGGACAGAGAGTGCTGGGGAACAAGTTCAGAAGCTAGCAGCAGCTGAGTGGCTCAGACCCCAGGAGCAGAGGGGGATGGTCACAGTGCCAGCCTCTAGCCCAGTCTGAAACCTGCAAAAGATTGATCAGTTCTGAAATCTCAGACCCAGAGAGCCTGCAGTTTTGTCATTTTGACCTAACAGAGCTTTCCAGCCAGATGATAGAAGTCAGGTCCAGCAGCAGCCTAGGTAGGGAACCTTCAGAACTCACCAGAGTGGCAGCGATCAGACTTTGTCCTAGATCAGATCATTATGGGAGCAGTGAAAGAAAGCTTATAGGTCCTGAGCCTAAGCTGTCCCTGACATCCTTAACACCCCTAAGAAAGCAGCAATAGGACCATGCCAGACCTACCCTCCAGAAGAATTCAGAGCTGTGCCCTACCATAAAATCTGAAGCAGGCTATTAGATTGAGTAAACAAATAGAGAAAAGAATCCCATCATAAAAAGCTATTATGATCATTCAGACCTAGAAGAGGAAAATGACTCCAAAACATCCATGAGCACAGCCTTGAAGAAATACACAGCTTGGGCACAAATTTAACTAGAATTCCTGTAAGAGATGAAGCAAGAGTTTAAAAAAAGAGTTTTAAAATGTTTTTTAAATTGAATGAGAGGGCAAGAAGAAAAAAAAGGAAAAGAAATGAAAGATTTAGGAAGTAAATTAAGAAAAAGTACAAAAATCCCTAAAATTCAGTGGACCAAATGGAAGCCAATAACTCCATGAAACAACAAGAAACATTAAACAAAATTAAAAGACTGAATAAATAGAAGAAAATGTAAGGTGTTTCATAGTAAAAACAACAGACCTGGAAAACAAATTGAGGAGATGATTTAAGAAACACTGGATGACCTGAACTCTATGAGAAAAAAAATAATCTAGACATCCATCATATTTCAAGAAATCTTAAAAGAAAACTGCCCAGATCGCTGAGCCCAAGGGCAAAGTGAAAATAAAAAGTATCCATTGGTCACATCCCCAAATAAAAGCTCAAAGGAACATGATAGCCAAAATTCAAAATTTCTAGGTTAAAGAAAAATTACTGCAAACAGCCAGGAAGGAAGAATTAAAGTACCAAGGGACCACAATCAAGATCACACAAGATTTAGTAGTCACTTTGATAAAGAAGCCAAGAGATTGGAATATAATATTCCAGAAGGCAAAGGATATGGGATTACAGACAAGAATAATTTATCCAGAAAAACTCAGTATAGTGCTACAGGAGAAAAAATGAAACCTCTAAGTGAACAGAAGACTCCCCAATATTCCTGATGAAAGGACCAGAGCTGTGTGCAACCTTTGAAGTTCAAACATAGAAGTTGAGAGACATAAAAAGATAAACATAATTAAACAAGAATAAAATGTTTTCATTCAAATATTGGGAGATTCTACATGTGTCCCCTCTGAAGAGGTCAAATGAGGGAAGCTCATGTATACAAAGTTGGTTACAGGAAGAAGGGGGAAAAGAGAGAATGAGAGAGAAGGTAGGTTAAAGAGAGAGATTAGTCCTATGCAAAGAACCAAGAATCTTCATGATACACAAAATATTTATAGCTCTTTTAGAGGTGGCAAAGAGTGACTATCTGAGGAGGTGTCCATCAATTGGGAAATGGCTGAACAAGTTATGGTGTGTGAATGTGATGGAATATTATTGTCCTGCAAGAAAAGATTGAAGGTATGTTTTCAAAAAGACCTGGGAAAACTGATGCAGAGTAAAATGAACAGAACCAGAACAACTTTTACAATAAAAAGAATATGGTAAAGACAAAGAACTTTGAAAGAATTAGAGAATCTGCTCAGCATAATGACTAGCCACAATTCCAGAGGACTGATGGTGAAATGTGTTACTTATCACCTGATAAAAGATGAAGGAAGCGATAAAGAGTGAGATTTTGGGGGGGGGTGGTATCAGACAATGAGCAAATTTGTTTTGCTTGCCCACATATGTTTATAAAGGGGAGGTGGTTTATTTTTCTTTCACTCTGCCTTTGGAAGGATACTGGAGCAAGAGGAAGAGAATGTAGATTTTTTCTATCTGAAATGTATGGGTGTGTGTGATTTAAAAAATAAGTTTAAATAACAAAAGCCCTTCCCAATCTGACCCCAGCCTACTTTATTTCTTTTTACTGCCATTGTGTGTGTGTTTACACACAGGAATAGGAAGAAGACTTAAAAGAACTGATAAAGAATGAAGTCAGCAGAAGAGAAAAATGATATGGAAATTGATTTCTAATAATATAAATGGAAAGAACAACAAAAAATACAAGTGTGTAATTATGGCAGAATTGGGTCATAGAGAATAGTTGAGAAAATGCACCTTTCTTCTTTGCAGAGGTGAGGGTTATAGCTATGAAATATTGCACAAACTGCCAGACAAGATTGGTTGTTGGTTGGCCAAAATGCTTTTTTTCCTCTTAAACAACTTTTTTTTTGGGGGGGGAAGGGGGCATCTGTATTTTTTTCACAATTTTATTAATATAGAAATATGTTTTGCATGACTGCAAAAACTTCCTTTTTTCCCAAAGAGCTAGTAAATGGGTAGGGGAGATAGAAGGATATATTTGGAAATAGACTTGAAAGTGGCAAAAATAAAAGGTATCAATAAAAATAAGATTGTTTAAAAAGCTAGGAGTGAAGGCTCCTTCATCAAATAATTAATAAACCAAATTATGATACACATTCCAAACTATATTCCTTGACTGCTAACATTCTGGAAGGATTGGTGCCCATGAGGACACCTTATTTTCCCCATTGCTCCCTCCCCACAGGGAGAGAGACAAAGAGGAAGTCAAAGCACTAGGACCCTAATCTAGTAAATAAGCTAAAGTCACTTCATAGGCTGCACCCACTTCCTGTTGGGGCTCTAAGCTCTAAAAGCATTGCTCTCCCTTCTCAGATTGTCTCCTATGTACTTATCTGTTTAGGTGTTCTATTCCTGGAATATAAGCAACTTGAGGGCAGGCCACATCAGTCTTTTGTTTTGTTTTGTATCCCTAGTACTTAGCATAATGCCTCACACATAGTAAGCTTTGAATACTTAACCTATTGCAAGGAGAGCCACATTCTCCCATAGACTGGAAGCCAAGGTGGTAATGCTGTCAAGTCAACAGTTTTTACTATGTGCCCGGCGCTACACCAAGTGCTAAGACTGCAGTAGCAATAATGATAATAGCAATAAAAATAAAATAAGCAAACAACGAAAAAAGGAGAATTCACAGATAAGCATCCTGGCCACCCCACCATATCCTAGGGACATCGTCCCCCCAGAGAGCCCGATAGGAGTGCTATCAGTGGCTTAGCCTCTGAGCCCCAGACCTGCAGTATTTTTCCCTAAAGGGGAAGAAGGCACTTGTGTTGGTTCTGATAGTGACTAGAACAGAAGTGCTTTCAGCTGAGACCAAGGAGGATAGATGCAGGTGTATAGCATCTCACCCTGAGTGAAAGGTCAGCAGCCAATGGGAAGTGCAGTTGCCCCCTGTGTGGGTGACAGTATGAGCTTAAAATCCCACCAGGGGAGAGGTGCCATCACGACAACCTCTGGTCAGTCGTTAGACTGTTGGGTTTTGAGTTTAGTTGGTATTTTTGGTGGTGAAGCCGAGAAGAAGCTGAGCTGTTTTCTTTGGGCACCATCACTTGGATAAAGAACCAAGTTATCATTCAGCCCTGGCTGGATCAGTTAGGTATTTTAACACTTTTTAAAAATTAAAAACCTCTCAAGGAATAAATAATTTCTAGAGCAGTAAGTCATGTCTTAATTATTACCTGTTCTGTGTCTATGTGTTTAAAAGATTGTAAGATGGGACAAGGGAGAGTGACAAAGCAAACCCGGAGTGCCAATTTGCCCTCCTTGTTTATTGCTCTTAAGCTCTGTTCTGTTCTATTCAAAGTTCTTGGTCTTCCTTCTAAGAAATATGCTGTCTTAATGAAAATGGTATTGCTGATGTTTATTGAGACTAAGCAGTGAAAACCAGACTAACTCTGTTGTTGTGTCTCTGCTCTGTGAATATGAAAATTTTCTTTGTGATTGCTGATCCTGTTTAATCAAACCCATGTCATTTTCCAGTTTTCCCTCTTACATTTCAGTTGCCTTATAGCCTAGTTCAAAAAAAAGAAAGTAGAACATGACTTGGCTTGGTATATCTTTATAATCCCTGCTGGTGAGAGGGGGAGATTGAGGCTGGTGGATGTCTGGAGCTCAGAAATTTGGAGCTCTAGTACAGTCAAAGGCTCAAATGTTTTTTCACCAATATGGTGAACCTTGGGAACGTGGAGCCACTTGGCTGCCTAAGGAGGGGTGAACCAGCCTGGGCTAGAAATAGAAGCAGGCTAAAGCTTCTATTTTAATCACTGTGGTCTGGCCCTGAGTGGCCACTGTACTTCTAGCCTAGGTGGTATAGGGAGACCCACCTTAAAAAGAAAAAAAAATTAGTTTGTCTCCATCAGCTTCTCCTTAGAATCTTTCTAACTGAACCAGTTCTAGTGGTCTCCTTTTCCTTACACAAATTCCATAATGTTAATGAATGTTTGAGAGAAGAAATTTGTATGGCATCTACTCTCATGTTTGATGGCTGGTTGTTGGTTGGTTTTTTTTTTTTGTAAGGGTGAGTGTAGGGCAATTGTGGTTAAATGAATTTCCCAAGGACACACAGCAAGTTTTTTTGTTAAGTGTCTGAGGCTTGATTTTAACTCAGGTCCTCCCGATTTCAGAACCAGTGCTCTATCCACTGCACCACCTAGCCACCCCCAATGTTTGATGTTTTTAAGATGGAAAGCTAGAGACGGTTGGAGATCACTTTATCATACACTAGTTGCCCTCAACACAAATAGCTTATCAATTATTCCAATAACCACTACTTTGAACCACTGGAGAGTAATCAGCACATTTAAAGGCTCCTTTGACCTAATCAGTGAGATTACTCTTTGGCCCTTAGGTACTTCTGTCATTTACTTCTTTTCTTTCTTTGGGGGGGGGGGTGGGTAAGGCAAGGCAATTGGTGTTAAGTGACTTGCCAACGTCACACAGCTACTAAGTGTTAAGTGTTAGAGGTGGATTTGAACTCATCCACCTGACTCCAGGGCAGGTCCTCTATTCACTGTGCCACCTAGCTGCCCCGATGTAATTTACTTTCCTTCATTATAAAGACCATCCTGAGCCAGGGCCAGGTGCTAATCCACTTACTGTGCAGGCTGAGACCTCTTTTGAGTTCCAGTTGCTTTCCTTCACACATCTCCTCCCACCCATGCTCCTCGATGATTTCATGTGAATATAAAACCCAACTTATGACTGGTGGTAGGCTTACATGTGCAGATGATGGTGCTGTAATGGGTAGTTACCTAGATCCAGGTTAGGGATACCATTTAGCTGTGGAATGATTTTCCCTCCTCAGTAACTTGTCTGCATGTTTCTCATCTGTTCTGAGGCATTCAACTCTCCATGTTGATCTCTGCTGATATCTGGGCAGCAGTATAGATGCATTTTTGAGAGTCTCATAATTAATATGGGAAACTCTTACATTTCCCCATAGTTGACCCTTAAAAAAATCTTCATACCCTAGTGAGCCAAAACAGGTGAAGATCAACAGGTGGGTTTTTGAAATGTAACAACGAATACTGGATGTGACAGGCCTCCTACTGAGTCTGGAGAATAGGAAGATTTACAGAGTAAAGAATACAGTTAGCATATTCTTTAATAGGGACTTTCAACGTTAACTAGAAATTCTTGTGATACACAGTGAAATGGGTTTAGGTAACTCTCTTGTTCTTGGTTTCGAATGTCATCACCACTCAACCAGTGAATGATCTACTCCACCCACCCTCTGCCCTCCCTGAGTGTCAGCCAGGCTATGATGATGACAGGATCATCATGCCATCCTAACCCTTCAGCTGATTTGCAGTCACGGGAGGTATCACAGCTGTTAAATAATTTGGCCAGCAGGTGTCAGAGGCTTAAAGTAATGGAAATGCTGCTCCTCTTTTTTCCTCACTAGTTTGTTTTACCCCCATCTCTTGCTCACAAGACCTAAGTGCCAAGAAGTGACTGCTGTTTTGGGAAGCATTGCATGCCCCAAATGGTTCACGAAGGACTGAGAAGTACAATGTCATTTCACTTATACTGACTTTTATTATTGAGTGGTTTATTTCCTTAATCAACATAAGGAGGTTCTCTTTGCTAGCTTTTCCTAGCCCTGATAATCCTTCATTTGTGCTGATTGAGAGGTATAGCTTGGGTACCCAAAACTAATCTCTCTCTTAACAAGTATATTTGATCCTTTTAGGGTTTAAAGGGTCAGAAGATGAAACTATTACTAACAGAAAAGACAATTCCTTCCCAGATGAGTTTTCTCTTGCAATATAGGATCACTTGTAGCTGACAGGTATGGAGGTACACTGCTCAGACCAAGGTCGGGCCATAAAAATTGAGAACAATGGCACAATGCCCTGTCACCTTAGAACAAAAGGTGTCCTTGAATAGGACACCTAATCAAACTAGCGCTCCTGCCTGAGGGCAATGTTTGTGGTTGACCAGCCTGAGAGTGTCACTGTTCCCTCTCTCTAGAGAAGGAGGAAATCATTGGAGGGATCTTTTTTCCAAAGGTGTCCCATGGGGATTCTGCAAGATGAGCTCTAGGGATGTCCTTGGAGATCAATATAAACATAAATGCTGCCATTAAGGTGCATGGTATTTAAAAAATCTAAATGAAATCATTAAAGTAATTATTAAATTAAAACTACCCTAAACGGAAACTAGAAAACATGAGCTTGGTTGCTGTAGGGTTTTGACATCTTTGTCAGTTGCCATCAAATGGGAATTAAAACAAAACAAAACAAAACAGCTGAGGTCTTTATCAATGTAGCCAGTGACCCTCCCTCCAAGAAAGTGGTGTTTATACATCTAACGAATAATGCCTCTGATAGAATTATTTAAGATGAATTTTCTTCCATACTAAGATATTTTTTGGTTTTGAAGTACAAGTTGGTGTTGGTTTTGTTGGTGTTGTTGTTCCTTAATAAGAGCTAATCCCAGAGCCATTCTTTTTTTCTCAAAGAGAATGGAATTTCCAAATACCCTACACCAAGGCAAGTCAACAAACATTTATTAAGTACCTTCAATATTCCAGACACTGTAGTAAGCCCTGGGATATAGGCTATGGGGAACCCTAGCTTACTGCTGAACAATTGATTTGCAAGAGCTTAATGTCTTAAAACAGACTTCAGTAGACCTAGATTGGTGTTTGTTTTCTTGGTGCAGTGAACCTGCCCCATTTATAAACTCTGCTCAGAGA
>WOXC01000668.1:0-91982 GCA_011680675.1 Gymnobelideus leadbeateri | reverse complement strand
GAAGCTGCAACTGAAGCTGTAAAATGGCATCTGTGCCACGGCTCCTCAGTGGCTTCTAGCCCGCAGGGGAAGAAGCCGACACACTCCCAAATACTGGTCCCAAAGTCCATAGGGCACTAACCTCTCACTTTGTGTTGGAAATTCTGGAAAAGCCATAGCTGCTGGTTTTCTGGGATACCTCCAGCTGGCTGCTGGACCAGCAGCCCTGGGGCTAAAACCTCCAACTTACATGGTCCTGGGCTCGGCTCCCAGAGCGCAGTGCTGGCCACTCCCTGCAGGGCTGCTGAGCTGTCCTCAGCAGGAAAGTTAGCTTCTCTGTGTCATTCTGTGGATGCTGGAGCTCCAGAGGTTGTTCAGAGTACCCCTTTTACATGATTTTGAAGTGGTCCCCAATTTTTTTTAAATGAATGTTAAAAAAATATATATATATACTCTAGTTTATGACACTGGAAACATTTCTAAAATGACTACCTTTCCACATGGGAAAACAATATATCCTAAAAGCAGAAGTTTATTCCATTTTGGTCAGCATGTTTCAAAGCTAGGATTGTGTCTATTCCTGAGGACAACTCTCCTGATACTTCGATAACAGACTTAGCCTGAGAATAATCTGCCTGATACTTGGATACTTAGAGGGAAATGTCCAGAGTAGATAGATAGCCTTGGGTGAGAGCTAGACTATTCAGAGTTTATGAAGGTTAATTATCTAAACCTTCCCCCCGCCTTAGATAGGTATAGATATTGGATTTTTACAAGCAAAATCAAGTTGCTTCAGACTACTTAATCTCTTCCTTAATTTTGCCTATATTGATCTTCTTGGTATTCCAGCCATGGAGTCATAAAATTTGAGAGTTGGAAAGTATCTTAGAGATAATCTAGCCAACCATATTATTCTAGAAATGAAAAACTGAGACTAAGAAAAGTTAGGTTTACTTGTCAATCTTATTAGGCAAGTTCCTCCCCCAATGCACTCTATGTGACTCAGGATATATCACAGCTGTGATTGAAATACCTCTGTACCTTTAGACCTGGGAAGATGACTCCTGTTCCAAGGGAAAAGGGGACACATGTGGTCACACATGTGGCCTATTAATGGATGGGGAAGATCTTCATGTTCTATTAACATTACACTGGCATACAGTAAGTGCTTACCAAATGTGTTTTGATTGATTGTTACATATGCAGAAGAAATTGGAGAAAATCAACAGAGAGGAAGACTAGCATTAAGGTGACTGAATGAGTCATAATTATTGGATGTGGTAGGGGAAATTTAGGTTCCCAAAATAGAGATCATTATATAGTATACTTTCTCTTTTCCTCTTTTGTCTTTTATGAAGTTGAAGAATGGAAGTTCTTGGAAAACAAAGCAATGTTAAAGATGTTAAAGACATGAGCTTTGTATACCCAGGTTCAGCAACTTAGTCTATTTGGATCTGGTAGGCACTTACTAAATGTTTATTGATAAACAGTCAAAGGACATGAACAGGCAGTTTTCAGATGAAGAAGTGAAAACTATCTATAGTCATATGGAAAAATCTAAATAGCTAAGAAGAAATGCAAATTAAAACTACTGTGAGGTACTACCTCACACCTATCAGATTAGCTGATATGACAGAAAAGGAAAATGACAAATCTTGGAGAGGATGCAGGAAAATTGAAATACTAACACAATGCTGGTAGAATTGTAAATTGATCCAATCATTCTGGAGAGTAATTTGGAATTATGCCCAAAGGGCAGCCAAACTGTGCATACCCTCTGATTCAGCAATACCAGTGCTGGGTTGGTATCCTAATAAGATCATGAAGAGGGGGAAAGAATCTAAATGTACACAAATATAGCAGCTCTTTTTGTGGTGGCAAAGAATTGGAAATTGAGAGGATGCCCATCAATTGGGGAATGGCTGAACAAGTTGTGGTATATGAATGTAATGGAATACTATTGTGCTATAAGAAATGATGAGCAAGAGGATTACAAAAAAAAAAAACATGAAAAGACTTACATGAACCGATGTTGAGTGAAGTGAACAGAACCAGGGGAACATTGTATACAATAACAGCAACACTGTGAGATATTCAACTATGATTGACTTAGTCCTTCACAACAATAAAATGATCCAAGACAATTTCAAAGGACACATGATAGAAAATGCTATAAAATGAATTGGAAAAACTGTCTTTACATATACTTAGAAAAAATAAAATAATATTTAAAAGAAAAATGTTAAGTTACTTAACCCCAATTGCCCTCCAAAAAAAAAACAAAAATAAAAATGTTAATTGACTGACTGACTTGAAAGCTAGTAGTAGAAGGGGTCATTATTTGTATTATTCAAGTTCCCGTTGGGCTAAAATACAGACAACTGAAAAGAAGTCCCCATGCCATCATTGGCAAAAACCATTTCCACCACATAATTACAAACAGTATGATATTGCTGTCAAATATGTATCATGGAATCATAAGATCTTAGAATTGGAAAAGACCTTAGATGTCATCTAATCTGACTCATTTCATAGTTGAGGAAACTAAAGCCCAGAGATAAAAAGGACAAATGTGTGGGCATGCAATGCCAATGAATCATCATCTTACCTCCCCAAAATAATTAGTATTAGTCTATTTTGAAAATAAATAAAAAGAAAACATCAAATAAACGAGTGAATGAATGAAAACATTATTGCCTTCATGTGTTTATATTCAGTGTACTCTTCAGTCATCGGACTGGGTTTTCCTTATGGACATTTCTTGAGTTTTGTCTGAAAAAAATTATCCTCAAAGTCATGAGGTACTTTTTGTGATTCTTCTCTTCTTTCACTCTTCAAGTTGTTCTAAGGGCTTATATATACCTGCAGCATGAGGACTGGAAAGTCTCATATTCTGGCTGCCTTTTGGAGGTAACTTATCATCCAAAGGGGAAACAAAATGTTTGGCACTATCTTCAAGTTGGTCCAGAGAGCAGAAGTCAGTTTCTGTGGGGATTGTAAAGTGTGGCTTTGTGCTCCTGTCATCTTCTGAACCATCTTCTTCCTCCTTTATGTCCTTGAAGAAGGAAGTTGTTTTACCTTCAATAACTGGTTGTAGCAAAGGACTTCTCTTGTTGAAAAGGGAACCAATGCTGGGAATGGTGTTGGCCTATGACAGATTCTGCTTGACCAGCTGATATCTGTCATATAATGGCTTCATAACCTGGCATTTGTGCTCTGTTACCTGGCTTCCAAGAATGCTCTCATAATAAAATGAAGATTTCTTCAGAGTCACTTTCTTAATGGCAAGCTGATCTCTGGTCATATCCTTAATGTCCTTAAGATGGTTGGTCTCTGGTGACCTGATTTTCAGACTCAGACTAGCTTAGGCGAGTTATTACTTCTTGAAACACTGTGTGTGCAGGCATCCTGGTAACTGATCATTTATGTGGGATCTTTGTAGGTATTGTGAGATGCTGACATGTATGAGTTTACATGCCTTAGATTTTTTTTCCATTTAGAACTGATCCCAAGATCAGTTGAGTGTATATAGATCCCAAGAAGTGGTTGAGTGATCAGACTCAAAGATATATACATATAGTCTATATGTATCCAGAATAGCAAAGTCACTTAGGAAAGGACTCCACTAGTCTCCTTGCCTGGGGGTAGCAGGATTACAAAATCACAGAATCATATAATACTTGAAGAGAGCTATCATGTCCCCCCATGAGTATCCTCCAGTACAAACAAGTTCAGTTCCTTTAACTAATTCTCCTATGTCACGGATTCCAGGTCATTCATTATTTTAGTAGCCTTCATCTGGACACTATCTAACTAATCCATGTCCTTCTTAAACTGTAGTACCTGGAATTAATCTCAATACTCAAGATGAGGCCTGATGAGGGCAGAGTATAGAGGAACTATATCCTGGAAACTGTACCTCTCTTTACATAGTTCAAAATATCATTAACTTGTTACAACACTGTTGACACAAGTTTTCAATTGACTAAAACCCCTAGAATTTTTATTAATAAATGTCTTACCATGCCTCTTTCATCTTGTGCTGCTGAAGTTATTCTTAGTGTATCCAAGTATAAGACTTTTAATTTTTATCCTATTAGATTCAACTTCAACAATCTGTCAAGATCTTTGGCGTCTGACTCTGCTATCCATTAAATTAGCTTATATCTCATCAGCAAATTTAATGAACATCCCATCCAAACATTCATCCAAAAAGTTAAAAAAAAAAAAAGTCAAACAGCATACAACCAAACTTAGATCCCTGGGGCAATCCATTGGAGACCTCTTTCCACATTGATGTTTAACCATTTATTCTTATTATTCTTTGTCTGATCACTCAACCACTTCTGAATTCACCTATTATTATCTAGTCCACATTACTCTATCTTCTCCACAACAATTACATGCGATTTTATCAAGTTTGCTCAAATCTAGATAAATTATATCTATAAGATCCTTTTCATCAATTCATTTAATAATCTTAACAAAAAAGAAAGATAAGCTTATATGACTTGTTCTTGATGAAGCCATTCTGACTCTTCAAAATCACAACTTCCTTTTCTGGATTTACATCAACTATCTTTTTGATAATTCATCCTAGAATTTTCCCAGAAATCAAAGTCAATCTCACTGGCCTTCAATTTAAAGAATCTACACTCTTTCCTTTTTTTGAAAATTGAACATTTGCCCTTCTCCAGTGTTCTGCTACCTCTTCTATTTGTCATGATCTGTCAATCAGTCACTCAGCACTCAAACCTGTCATTTCATTCAATACCCAAGGATATGGTTCACCTGGGGATGACAAAGTGAATTTATCAAGGCAGCCACTCTCAGTTCATTCTCCTGTAACAAATGAATGGCTTGGTCTTCAATATTTCCTCTGATTCTCCTTTTTTAGATAGATAATTATTTTTAAATTTCATTTCCCTTACCCTATTTTTCATTTTCCTTACCCCATTTTTACAGGATTGGGTCATGTTCTTATATGCATCTTCTTTTCCCTGTCTTATTTCTACCATACATTTTTAAAATGTAAGTTAGTTACTAAATTCCTTGTGTATTCATAGTAGTCTCTTCAGCCACTTTGCATTTTTCTTCCTTATTGGATTATTTTCCCCTGCAATGGTCATTTCTGAACATTTCCACATCTCCTGAGATACCTTCCCCTAAAGCATCTTAATTCATTTCGATCTTCCTCTTAACTCCTTGAAATCTGCTTTCCCAAAAGTTAGGCTGAATGGCAGACTATGTTTGAATTTCCTCTCCTTTTCTACCATAAACTCTAGGTGGAAATGGTCTCATCCCCCCAGGATTCTCATCATTTCTACCTCAACAACCAAGTCCTTCCTATTAATGAGAAGTTAGATCCAGAACAGAATTTCTCTCTGTTGTTTCATTCACCCTTTAAAGGATTACTATCACTAAAAAAAGTTTAAAATTTCTTAACTAAGATTCTTTGAATGCATGTTCACATAGCACCATAATAAAGGCAGTGTGATAAAGTAGAGAAAGAGCTGGCTTTGAAATTTGGAAGGCCTAGTTTCAAGTCCTTCCTTGGATGCATACTTGACTATGATTATATATTGCCTAGGTAAGTCACTTGTCCTCTCTAGGCAACTCTCTAAGACTATGAATTGCAGAGAAGGTATCAATCTACAATAGTGGAGGAAGTTTTCTCACCTGGAAGTTCCCTACACCAATGAAATAACAGACCCAGTCCCTATCTCTGTATCACAATAAGATACCAAGAACTATCATCACAGCAACCATATGAGAATATGTATTAAAAGAATGATTGTCTCCCTTTAATAGATGAGCAAAGAAAAGCTCAGAGAAGTTAATTGAGTTGTGACTAGTAAGTAGTAGAGTCTAGATTCAAACCCATGTCCAGTATACTTTGGGCAGCTAGGTGGCACAGTAGATAAAGGACTAGGCCTGGAGTCAAGAAGATTCCTGCTTTTTCCACCCATAATAGTATTTTATTTTTCCAATTACATGTAAGGATAATTTTCATCATTTGCTTTTCTAAGATTGTGAGTTCCAAATTTGTTTCTCCCCCACCCCTGTCATCAAGAAAGCATGCACTTTGATATAGGCTCTACATGTACAATCATATCAAACATATTCCATATTGGTCATGTTGTGAAAGAAGAATTTGAACAAAAGGGGAAACCCATAAGAAAGAAAAAAACAAAAAGAGAGAGAGAGAGAAATAGTATGCTTTGATCTGCATTCAGACTCCATAGTTCTTTCTCTGTATGTGGACAGTATTTTCTATCGTGAATCTTTTAGAGCTTTCTTAGATCATTGTATTGCTAAGAAGAGCTAAGCCTATCAAAGTTGTTCATCAAACAATGTTGCTATTACTGTGTACCATATTCTCCTGGTTTTGCTGAAGAAGATTCATCTTCCTTAGTTCAATCCAGCCTCAGATACTTACTAGCTATGTGACCTGAGCAAGTCACTTAACCCTATAGGCCTCAGTTTATTCATCTGGAAAATGAGCTGGAAAATGAAATGGCAAACTACTCTAGTATCTTTGCCAAGAAAACCCCAAATGGGGTTACAAAGGATTGGCCATGAATGAAACAACTGAACAACAACAAACAGCATATTTCCCTATACTATACCATACTACTTGTAATGAAAGTTAAGGGGAAAAAATAATTTACACAGCCTACTTTCATGGAATTCATTGTATAGAATAAGAGATAGACACTAATGTATGTAATAAATTCTTCCATTAATGACATCTTTAGGAGCCACACATTGAAATTAATTTAGGTAAGACTGTTGGAATGAGAATTCACAAGCAATCTCACAAGTTAACCATGAGGAAACTGCTTTGGTAAATCCATAAAGTATTACAGAAATACAATTTTTATTGTTATCATACTATTTCTGGTCATTAATCCTTAGATTAAATCTTTGGATTATTTTCATTAAAAAACAGAAGTTAAACCAAAGTCCATGTTGTAATAATTCATACAATCCTGTGGTTTGAGAATTATGTCAATTACAGCTAAATTCAATTTGACAGTCATTTATTAAGCACCAACTGTTTGCTAGGTATAGCTAGCTTCTGCTAGCATGCAGAAGAAATCCAATCCACAAACAAAAACAAAACAGCCCCTTCCTTTAAGGGGCTTATTATTTATTGGGACAAAGCCTATAATATTTATGAAAAGGATAAAAATATTAGCATATCAGGTAGGCACATAGAGAAAGTGCTGTTTGTGATACCTTGGTGGAGGATAATTATTTGTAATATCCACAAAGGCTTTGGGTGAGTTTCTGTCCCTGTTAGGGAATGTGAAACCTTTGAAATTAATATATACTTATGAAATATCAGAATTTTTTTCCATAGGATCATCGATTCAGAAACAGAAGGGACCTTTCATGTTATCTATCCCATCCCCCATTTAGGCCAAGAGGTGTTAAGTATCTTGCCCAAGACTATACAAGTAGTAAATAACAGATCTAGGTCCTACCACACTTGAACCCAGGCCCTCTGATTCCAAATCCATCTCTCTCTCTTTGCCCTTCCCTGCCTTCCATTTTGACAAACATATAGAAAATATTCAGATAGATGTGGAAACAGTGAGTTGCAATTTTTGAAGATATAAGCAATAGAATTATAGACATCCTTTTTGCTAATAACTTTTCATGTTAGTTGCCCATGTTTAAAGATAATCATGTAACTCTTCAGCTAGGACATGTATATATATATATATATATATATATATATATATATATATATATATATATGAGGCCTATTGTTGTTGAGTCATTTCAATTGTGTCTGATCTTTCATGAACCCATTTGGGGCTTTCTTGGCAAAGATACTGGAGTAGTTTGCCATTTCCTTCTCCAGCTCATTTTACAAATGAGGAAACTGAGGCAAACGGGGATAAGTGACTTGCCCAGGGTAACACGGCTAGTAAAAGAATTATTGTTCCCCTTTCACAGATGAGGAAAAATAGGCAGAGAGAAGTTAATTGACTTGTAACTTGTGGATACTAGAGTACAGATATCTGTTGAGGTCAGATTTGAACTAAACAAGATGAGTCTTCCTCCCTCCAGGCCTGGCATTTTATCCACTACACCACCTAGCTACCCATGGAGGCCTATAGCTAGCTATAGAACATATTACACATCCACACACAGCTTACACACGTAGACATGTGATTTATATAATAACTTCAAGGAAATCTCCTAACTGTAGTTAATTGCCCTGGAAATGAAGATATTGTCCAAAGATATTTGATCTCTAGTATCCCTATGAGCAGAAATATTCCCTTTTCTCTTCTCTCCCTATTAGGAGGCTATACTATGTGTAATTATTGCCAATTACCTGTATGACTTTAGGCAAGCAATCTTGCTTCCCTAGATCTCTCTTTCTTTACTGTAAATGAGAAAGTAAAACTAAATGATCTCTAAGGACCCTTTTAGATCTAAATCCTATGATCCTATATTTTAAAAAATGTAATAAAAACTTGAATGTGTACTTGAGGATTTCTTTATCTCCTGAATTTTTTTCTATCTTTATGTTTCCATATCTAAATCCTTATATTCAATTAAAAAAATAATGATTGCTGGCCTACAAAGCTGGACATGAAATCATCCTTTAAGAGATGGGTTTATGTAATGTGTATGGTAAACCATTTTTAAAGCAATTTGTTTAAATAAGTATGATTACCTAAGCCAAGCCACAGAACCCTTTATGGTAAGATGCATCAGGTTCAGTGGCATGATGTCTTGCTGCTGCCAAAAAGTAGATCTGTGCCATACATCATGGGGACCTTGACAATCAGAAGTCTTAGGACTTTTACTTTTGGGGAGCGCAAACCTCTGTTAATATCTAATCTTTCCTCCAGTTGACATGAACGAGGCACAACCACCAATCAGGGGCCATCACCAGAGTCAAATCAGCACATCTTGAACAGCCAAGGGAAGCATGGGAATATGAAAAGGCAATCTGAAAAGAGCCATATCAACAAGAGGGATCCACATTTCTCAATTGCCACCCCCACCTGAAGTACCACATAAACCAGATACTTCATAAACCATTGTCAGTGATGTAATCAACACAGAGCCCCTGATTTCTCCCCATCACCTCACCAACTTTCTGAGGAAAATAATTTCATAGGGAAAATTCTGTGATTCCATAGCTAGGATACTAGATACTCCTTCCCTGCAATACCTAATATTCCTTCCTCCTTACTCAAATGTGTGTGTGTATGCATGTCTGTGAAAGACAGAGACAGATAGACAGAGAGAGAGAGAGAGAGAGAGAGAGAGAGAGAGAGAGAGAGAGAGAGAGAGCTCGCTCCCTAAAAGTCAAAAGCTTAGGTGCTGACATGCTCTCAAGAGAAGGAAGAATGAAGAAAGGGAGGAACAAAGGAACGAAGGAAGGAATGAAGGAAGAAACGAAGGAAGGAAGGAAGGGAGAAAAAACATTTTAAGACAATTTTGTTTTAAAGAAAAAAATTATGTAGAGATTTGTCTTTGGCCTTATTTGTAAGTTGCAAAATAAAATGGTCTGATAAGGCTCATTGTATCATATTCAACTTCTGTTTTCACAAGGAAATTATTTCTTCTTTAAATTATGTTTCTCTGTTATCTGTGTATTGTTCCTCTTGTCTTTGTCTCAGTGATATTAAGGTAATAATGACCTTCCTCTCCAGGAACAGCTTGCTGAGAATATCAGAACTATTTATATCAGTCATCAATATAAAAGGGGAAGTAAATCTATTACACATTTCTTTACTGCAAAGTACTTTACAAAATGGCTTAAAACAATGCGAAATAAACCTTCATTCCCATCTATTAATGAATGAATGTATGCCCAAAAGGTTTGTTTTTAACACTGAAGGAAATGTCTCAGTAAATCTGTGATTTCATCAATTCCGGTAACCTATTTCAGCCTTATGATCTTGTTTGATTCCCATCCATATCTTTGCAGAGATCTTCCCCAGATGATACACATGTGACTGAGACCTTCCTTTGATTCATTCAATATTCATGGTTGGTGGAGCAACACACAGGCTGACCAGCTATCATCTCCTAGTCTTGCCACATGACTAACCCACTTCCTTTTCCAATCATGGATGTCATTGATGGTGTCTTTAACATCACTTGTTATATCATTATCCTTTATGATTTACTATAAATTACTTACATACACCACATATATACATATACACACACAATGCATATTTGCCCTTTGGGTCACATGCAATTGTGATTCTTCTATGATCATATTTTGTGATTTGTAACCAGAGAGCATCACAATGATAATCTTCTGTTCTTTTTTCTACTCTTAAAATAGTTCATGATAGCAAGATGATTTTTATGTCTGAGATGATATTTTCTGCATCTAGATTTGAGTTGTCCCCCCATTACTATGCATTCTCACAATAAATAATATCAAACTCTGTGGAAACCCTTGTTAATATGGCTTAGTTTTGAATCCCATAGCAGCAACCATTAAAATATCATGGTCCTTGATTCCTGCTCTGTTCCAGGGGTTAAACTTAATGGCACAATTCAAGGAATGGGGAAGAGAACAAGTCTGTATCAAGCACCTACTAAGAACCAGGCACTATGCTAAGTGCTTTACAAATATTCTTCCATTTAATCACAATAAATGAAGTGGGTGCTATTATTATACCATTTTAATATTGAAGAAATTAGAGCAGACAATGGTTAGGTGACTTGCCCAGGGTCCCAGAGTTAATAATTATCTAAGGCTGTATTTTAACTCAATTCCTCCTGACTTTCAGTCTCAGTGCTCTTTCCAATGCACAGCTCAAGAAGTTATACTTTTATAAGGTATAGCAGTTTCTAAAAGGTAGTTTTGTTTTGCTGCCATGAATAGTTTTAATTTTGAAATATGTTTAAAGTGTTCCAGTATCCATACCCAGAGATTATATTAACATAGAAGTATTTGTTAAAAATCAAATAAATAGCAAATAGATATTTAGAAAAATTCTGTCATACAATGGTTTTACAAATAATTAAGGTAAAATGCCCCCATTAAATTTGAGCCTGTTGAGTTCTTCTATTTTTTCAAGTTTTACCCTATTTATAGTGACTTTATGCCATTTCATTACTCTTAATAAAATCCCCTTTTTTATTCTTCTTGCCTCCCCCCATTCTTTCCCATCTCAAACCCCATAGTTCCCTTTCCTTGCCTTACAATCACTAGAGGAAAGAAGATATAGTACATGGTGGTTAACACTAAACCAAAGTCTGATTCTGAAATCATATTTTTTTCTTTTTTGCAAGAAAAACAGGTCATTCCTACCTAAAGGGAAGCCTGGAGCTGGGGAAAGAGCATTGAACTTCTCTGTTACCTATATCTCCCTCTGTTTTTTTTCTTTTCCGTCTCTCTGGCTCTATGGCATTTTTCTCTGGTATTTTTCCCCCAAAATTCTTCATACATTTACCTTCCTATGAGAGTTCATCCCAGATGCTTCTATGCTTCTTGCACTGAGGAACACCCAGTGTCCTAGATGTGCTACATGAAGAGGCTGAAATGGCATTTAAGAAGAAAAAGTCAGAAATAGTAGCTGTACAAGACAAGACAGTAACAAGTAGATGCTTAGGAAATCTCGCCTTTTGGACTCATGATCTTAAACAGTTTGAGATCTCATTGCACAAGAAGTCTTGGGAAGGAGAAACTATCATAGGTATGAAGAAAATCTGACACTCCTCAAGGCAATCAAGAGAGTCCAATCAATCCATTAGACAAATAAACATTTTTATATGGCCTGGAAGATAGTCCCTCCTAACTACCAGGTACTGTGCCAGGGATACAGGTAAAAAGAATGAAATAATCTCAACTCTCTGGGACCTTACATTCTTTTTTTTGTTACTTGAATCTTTTTGAGTTATTAAATTTAATGCAGTAGTAACAAAATTGCCTTGCTTGTGTATCATTCTGAATTTGTTTTTTGTTTTCTTCTATATACTTTATTTTCTTTTTTTATTTTTAATTTATGGAATAAAATAAGTATTTCCATAACATAGTATAAGTAAAAAGATGATTACACATGAAACTGAAAATTCATTCTTTACAACTTGTTAAACAAGTTGTGATATATGATTATGATGGAATAGGACCTTATATTCTCATGGTGAAGACATTCAACACATCAATATATACATATATACATTGGGAATTAATAAACACAAACATATGAAGTACTTAAATACAAGATAGTTGGCTTAGGGAAAGCGTTAAAAAGCAGAAGGATCAGAAAGCTTCACGCTAAAAAAAAATAACTTGAGCAATTTAAAAGGAAGAGAGTGATCTGCTGAGTCAGAGGGATGAAGGAAGTTCATTCCAGTCATGTAGGACAGCCATTACAAAGACATGAATATGGGAAATGGCACATTTTATGTGAGGAACAGAGATGAGTGCGACTAGATCAAAGCATTGGAGGGAGAGTAATGTCCAATGAGTCTTAAAAGGTCAATTGGATAGAGCTTTAGATGTTAAATAGGACTTATATTTTACCCTATAAGTAACAGAAAGTCACTTGAGTTGATGGAGTAAGTGGGTTACAGGGTCAGCTGTGCACTTAAGGAAAATTATTTTGGCAGCTATGTGTACATTCTTGTGTGAGGAACAGTAAGGTTGGTGCCAATGGATCACTAGGTATGCAAAGGGAAGTAAGGTGTAAGAAGTTTGGAAAGACGGGAAGGAGCCACTTGATAAAGGGCTCTAAAAGCCAAACAGAGAGAGAACTTTATACTTGATTCTAGAAGTAATAGGAAGTCACTGCAATTTATTGAATAGGTGAAGGTATGATGGTCAGATCTGTGTTTTAGAAAGATCAATATTACAGCCGAGTGGAGGGTGAATTGGAGTGGGAATAGGTAACTCCACCAGCCAGATATTTTTATAGTCTAGGAATAAGGTGATGAGTGTCTGTACCAGAGTAACAGCAGTGTCAGAAGAGAAATAGGGGCACAAGAGATGATATGAAGATATAAACAGTAGGATTTGAATTGGGTATGAGAAGGAGAGTGAAGAGCTAAGGTTGACACCTAAGTTATAAGCCCACAGACTGGAAGGATGATGGCATCCATGAAAGTAATGTAAGTAGGAAAAGTAGAGGGCTCGGGTGGGATAAGGAGATGCAGAATGTTGAGTTCATTTTTAGATATGTTGAATTTTAAATGTATATGGAACATCTAGTTAAATGTGTCTAATAAGCCGTTAGAGAGGCCATGGCAAAAATGAAGATGGTAGACTGGAACTTTTTTGTACTTTTATTTTCCCATTATATATTAATAACAACTTACTTATCAATAGGCCTTTTCGTGAATTATTGAAATAGAACAAATCAGAGAGAAGAGAGCCCCACATTAGCTGTCAAAATTGATTTCTACACCATTTCGCCTTTGGAAGGAGCAATTCCCCCAACTGGTAAGCAACATTAGCACCCATTGAGAGATTACCTAAAGCCTAGAGCATAGACAAGGTCATTACTGGTAACACAACTTCTAATGATGAGGCCACCATCCTTGAATTTTAAGTCTTTGATATTGTTCATTATGGCTGAAAGACTGGCATAAATGCTACCAAATTTCAGAATGCCAAGGAATCCAAATAGCAATATCTCCTTGGTATGGGAATAAGTAAACATAACATAATCACAGATCCTTGAAGTGCTAATGTAGGTTATACACATAAACATATACATATATATGCGTATTCAATACATAAATATAACTATGTTTATATGTAGTGTCTAGTTATAGTTTTGACCTTTGGGATTGAAACTTCAATAAAAATGGAAGTATATGTGATTAGGGAAAAATAGTCCAGTCATGTAATAATAGCATTTCTATAGCACTTTTAGATTTGCAAAGCATTTTACAAGTACTATTTCATTTGATCCTCATAACAAACCTGGGAGGAGGGATACCATTATTATTCCATTCTACAGATGAGGAAACTACCACTAGGTTCCTAAAACATCCTTTGACCTCCATCTTATGCTACATGACAGAATAATCATTGCTGTTATCTCCTCTCATAAGGAAATTTTAAGATAATGAAAGGACTAGCGTTTTCAGACAAGAAGGAAGAAAATTTTCACCTTCTAGAAATCCATTGCCCTCAGTCACCACAAAACAGACTTAGAAAGATTTTCAGGATGCTATGCCACTATGTAGCTTCCAGAGCTGCTCTCTCACTACCCTCAAAAAAGCCCCCAGTGTAGTTCACTCTACAAATAACTACCAGGAAAATACCTGATGATTCTCTAAGCTCATCCTAATAGAGCAGGTAGGTGGTATAGTGAATAGCATGCTGAACCCTGGAATCAGGAAGGCCTAAGTTCAATCCTGGCCTCGACACTTAGCTGTGACTTAACATGACCCTCACTGTCTGTTTCCTCAACTGGAAAATGGGGATACAAAAGCACCTGCCTCCTAGATTGTTACAAGGATCAAATGAGATCATATCTGTAAAGCACTTAGCCCAGAACCTGACATACAGTAAGTGTTTAATAAATGATCTCTCCCTTCCCCTTCCAAAGCTCTGACTCCTTAAATAATCAATATTTACTGAAATAACAACATATTAGTATATGTTATTATATATATATATATATATATATGTCTGTGTGTGTTATAAAAATATTCCCAGCTATCATTGGTATATGCCATTTATAATTGAATTAATAATAAACTGATATTGAATAGTATAGGCAATGTACCATATAATCTTGCATGTTGTGTCCCCCCCTTCCCCTGCCTCCCATGAATCTCAATAAACCCAAGTACAGATTCTCTCACCCACACTCAGGGTTTAAGTGTTTTCGCTGCACCTGGTATCCAAACTTCAGTTCCCCTAAAGGGAGAACAGCCCAGGGTGTTATATTTTAAAAGTTGTTTGTTTGCTCCCATCACCTACCACTTTCCAAAACCCTAGTAACAGTGCTCTAATCTTGGGTTTTTAAAGCAGATTTATAATGAAGCCCATACTACAGTATGTGGTTGGAGCAGAGTACCATGGAAGCAGAGGTGTGCTGAAGCCAACTTGGGCCTAATGGTGTAAGCATTGATACCTCGAAACTGGTCAACAATACAAATCAGAGTTAGATTTACTGTTTTATTCATTCCCTAGATTTAGGAAAGTGATAGGGAAATGTTAATAATGCAGATTAAAATTCAAAGTGTATTGGGAGTATTTTTCGTTTGGTTTGGTTTGGTTTGGTTTGGTTTGGAGAGTCGGTTGTTAAATGTTTCCTAGCATATTCCTGTACGCAGGGGAAAGTTTAGTGAAATGAAAAAAAGGAAAAGGTCAATAGCCCAGAATGTATAAAAGTTCTCATGGTTTAACCCTGATCTCTCCACAACTATATGACGTTGTTTGTTTTTCTTAGTCCCCTTGCACTGCCAAATTCTTCTTTTTGGTCTGGACCTTCTATGTCTGATCTCGTCAGAAGAGGAGTTGTCCTGACTCCAAGCCTGGTACTCTGTCTACTATGCCTCCTAGCTGCCCATGGACAAATATTATTATCAATCAATCAGTAATGTGCCAGGTACTGTGCTGAACCCCAGGAATGCAAAAAGAGGCAAAAAATAGTCCCTGACCTCAACAAGCGTACAATCTAACAGACTGATGTACATTTTCTTCTATTTCTTTCTTTTTTCTAGAACATGGCTAATAACAGACATTTGGTTTACATAACTATACATATTTGTAATGGATTTTTTTTCCTTCTCAATGATGAGGGACTGAGAGAGGGAGGAAGACAATTTGGAACTGAAAATTAAATTTTTTAAAACTGGAGACTGCAACTTGACAAAAAAACTTTTTAAAAGAAACTCATGATGAAAGAAGGCTACTGGAAAGGTTAGGAAAGAAAAAAATCTGAGTAACAAACTATCATGGCAAGATAATCAATATAAAAGCAAAGAATGATACTTAATTTTTTTTTCTTCTCTCAGCTCCTCCCCAAAAGTACTCAATGTTATTCTGTAAAAAAAAAAATTCCAAATCTTTAGATTTTATTCAGAGATGAGCCAAAAGAAGATTTTATGAGGCTCACTTAAAGTATTACATTTCTTATCCTCCCCTGCCCAACTGTGACAACACTAATTGCTTACAAAATATCAAGAGTATTTTAATTTCCGGCCTGAGTAAGCAAAGAATTTTTTCCCCTCATTAAGAGAACACTTGCTATTGTGTCTCAGTGATTCCAACTATATAGGTTTGCCCTTTGAAAAATGACTAATGGCATGGTAGACATGCCGCCCTATAAACATTAGCCCTTAGAATGAGACACCAGACTTTTCACTCATTGGGAATGTGCCCTGACTGACTTCTGAGTAATATTATCTCAAATCTAATGAAAATAAATCAAATTTAGTATCCCTCTCCAAATTATAATCTTACATATTATTTTCCAGTATACATCATGTTGGTAAACATAATGGCATCGATTGGTAAGGAAGAAAATTAAACTGTGATCTGTGTGATTCTAGGCCCTTCAGATTATTTTCAAAAACCTCTCTTTTTTATGCAGTTTTTGCTTCTCCATAAGACTTTTTACAAGCACTGCAGACCTGACTTTCTGCATATATGGAAGGCATCTTTAAATCCATATTACATTCTTTCCCATGAATGACCTTTGGAAATGATTTCCAATAACTTCAGCTGAGTTTAAGCTCAAGGCTTCATAGTGAAAGGTCACTCTCCATTTAGAATAAATGTAGATAGATTTGTACACCCTCCAGCAAGGTATTGCTTTAGGATTCTGTCTTGTATTTGACCCAGTCTTCATTCCAACCCAGTCTTTCGAACAGGTTTCATTTGGATTTTGTTTAAGTCTTGGTTTTTCAACTCTCTGTACAAATTAAATGCCATTATGACTAAAGGAAGGATTTTTTTCCCTTAGAATTGAACTTTTTGGGGGGAGAATGAGAAGGTGAACTGGAACTTGAAGTGACTAGAATATGACAAGTGAGTTGAAATTTTTAGAATGAAAGACTAGCCTTTATAAAAGGATACTTAATGGTCTTTTTGCACACGTTTGTATAGCCGCATATTGGTTAGGCATCACTGACATGTAACAAGGAGGTGTCCTTTCTCCCTCATATTCTCCTTTTCAAATAAAACTTTTCTCCATAAAAGGACTAACTCTAGCCCATATAATATTTGGAATATTGAAGGTACATCTGCAAAAAGAAGAGAAATTTCCTCAGCTCAAATAAGTGTATCTTGTCAGAAAAGAGAATTGTTACTGCTTCAATAGTCAGAAAAAATGCCTAGTTCTCTTCCTCCAAACCATTTTCTCTGTCCCTGCCCCTTTGGTGACTTTGTTCATAGATTTATCAGTCAATCATTTATCAAACACCTACTGTGTGCTATATGCTAGGGAAACTTTACGGCAAAGGAAGCTCAAAAGGGGACAAAGGGAAGAAGGGTCATGCTGAGGATGTTCAAAGTCATATAGCCAGGTGAGAAATGAAGAGATGTGGCTGGCCTGAGGGACTTCCTTATATGGGTCCCAGTCATAAAGGGTTTACAGGGGCAGAGCTATATAAATGATTAAATCCTCCTTCAACATCAAATGGGAACCAGTGGTTGTGTTGCTGTCATAGGATCAGGGAAAAGGTTCTGGTACATTGGAAGACAAATATATGTAGTCATAATCATTTTACCATCAGGCCATGAGACTTCCCTGGACTGAGTCACCTTATCATCAGTGTGTGTGAAAGTGTTTCTGAAAGTGTAGAAGTGATGTGGTGATGGTGTTTGTTTAGCAGGTTTTTCCTTCACATCCAATTCTTCATGGCTCCATTTGGCATTTTCTCGGCAAAAAATACTGGACTGGTTTGCCATTTCCTTCTCCAGTTCTTTTTACAGATGAGGAAACTGAGGCAGAGTTAAGTGACTTGTCCAGAGTCACATGAGCTAGTTAAGTGTCTGAGGCCAGATTTGAACTCAGGGAGATGAGTCTTCCTGACTCCAAGCCTGGCTCTACCCACTAGATAGCACCTAACTGCTCCTCCCATGCTGTGATGTGCACTATATGGTGCACATAAACTCAGTCCTCATTCATCTTCTTCCTCTTACTCCTTACTCCTCCCCTTAGGTTTGACTTTCTCTCCAAGGTAATCTCTGCCAAAAGATTTAACTTTCAAATCAGATAGGGAAACAGTGGGGAAGAAAGCTTCCAATGTCAGCCAGCCTAGTCATAGCTCTGTCCAAACACAGCTAATTCCTTAATTACCTAGGAATCAGTGATATTAAACACAAATAAAAATTGATCCCCGGAGCTGAATATTGACTTAGAAAACCACAAATTAGCATTATATTTGTTGTATTTTTATTTTGTAAAATACTAATTAGATTTTAACCTGGTTCTTGTGAGCAAGTTTGATACCTCTGGCCTAGAAGGATCAGGTATAAAATTTTTCCTCTCTGCCCTTCCTTGGGACATTGTAAAAGGAAGTAACGATTCTCTTTTCCAGCTCAGAACTTCCCTAGAATCATACCCTTAACATAGTAGGTGTTTAATAAATGCTCCATGATTAATTGGACCCAATTTGTTGTTGCTTTCCACAGCTAGAGGCATAAAGTCATAGAATTTTGTTTTAGAAAAGAAACTTGTGAGATTTTCTACATCAGAGGTTATTAAACACTTAGGCCACATTCTTCCAACACTCTTCAGTGCTCCCCAAACGAGATTAAAATGTAAACTGGGAAATATTTAACAAAAATTAAAATAAAAATACAATGCAACATGGATAATGTTAATGCATGGTTTTCTAAGTCAATACAACCCCCCCAAGGATGCTTTTGAGTGACACCTCTGGTCTAGACCAGATCTACATCATTTGTAGATGAGTATTATAGATGTGTTCCAATAACACTAATCTCCTTGCTGTTTTACCTCCTAATTCTAGGTATTTTTAAGCTATTTATCCCCACCCCACCTCCATGCCCAGAACTCACTGCTTCCTCACCTCTGCCTTCAGGCATCCCCGGCATCCTTCAAGTCTCCACTAAAACCCCACTTTCTGAAAGTAGCCTTTCCCCTTTTCTCCCCAATGCTAAAACCTTTCCTCTGTTGATTATCTCAAATTTGTCTCCTACGTAGCTTGTTTGTATGGTTGTTTGCATCACTGTGAGCTCCTTGAGGGCAGATTCTTTGCCCTTTCTTTGTATTGACAGGACTTAACACAGTAACTGACACACAAGTAGGACTAAGGATAGTGAGGTTTAGGAAGAGGGATCAACTAATACCTAGTGGTAACAATATATTGACTTAAGATTTTCAAAGCATTTCACACAATCTCATTTAATCCTCACAATTTGAGTTGAATGATAAGGCTCTTATTATCCCTATTTTGTAGATGAAAAAACAGAGGCTGAGAGAGATTAATTGGTTTTCCCAGAATAGTGAGGGGCGGTCAGCACTGGCCTTTGAATCCAAGTCTTGCCCTCATTCAGTTTCATAAAATACCCTCCCTTTGCCTCAGAGGACCATCCTTCTCCTGAACAAAGGAAAAGTTATTTATTCTCTTGCTGCTAATTTCTGACCTCTGGTCTTTATTTCCTTAGGCATGTGAGAGAGTGCTCTTGCTCTCGCGCTCTCTCTCTCTCTCTCTCTCTCTCTCTCTCTCTCTCTCTCTCTCTCCCTCCCTCCCATCCTCCCTCCTGTTTCTTCTATCACTTATGGCCCCACCCATTTCCTTCAGGGTATATAGAGGAGGGACCATACCAGTGAAAAAATAATTGGCATTTCTACTGGATTATAATCAAGTCTGAGACTTCTACATTAATTGTACCCAGAAGATGGACTTTAGTATTGGCTTTCCCCCAAATGGAGAAAATGTCATTAACTTAAATTTTAACAAAATCTATATAACTGTTAACTTACTAAATCCCAGAATCTCAGGGTTGGAAGGGATCTCAAAAACCATAAAGTCAACCTGGGAACTGAACAAGAAACAACTTCATTAAACAAATAATCATCCATCTTCTAATTGAGTATGTCCAGTATGAGGAAGGCTTTACTTCATGAGATATTCCATTCCACATTTGGATAACTGCAATTGGGGCAGCTAGGTGGATAGAACATCAGGTCTAGAGTCGGCAGACATCTTCCTGAGTTCAAATCTGGCCTCAGACATGTCCTAGCTGTGTGACCCTGGGCAAGTCACTTAACCCCATTTGCTTCAGTTTCCTCATCTGTAAAATGAGCTGGAGGAGGAAATGGCAAACCACTCCACTATCTTTGCCAAGAAAACCTCAAATAGGGCCACAAAGAGTCAGGCACAACTGAAAACAACTGAATGACAAAAAATTGTCAGATATTCCTTTACCTACATTAAGAGCAAACATGACCACCAAATCAGCGCTTCTATTTACAGACAATAGGTAAGTTAAATTACCATCTACCATCCTTTTTGTTTAAAACAGCTGGGAAACCTCAGGCTTAGGGAAACTTCACTTATCTATTTTTTTAAACTTAGTGCTTTCTTTCGAGAAGGATGAAGCAATCTAATCAATGAAAGGATGTAAAATAATGTTAATGCACTTATTCAGCAAACTTTTTTTATGCACTGCTATAAAGGGTTTGCTTGGGTGTCTGTATGTCCTATTTGCCCAGGGGACAGAGACCATGCCACTGAACTCACTCCCAGCAACACCATAGGCAGAAAGATGCTTTATAAATACATGCTGGCTAGAGATTAAGTTGTGATTAACTCCAGGCTATGTATTAGCTTCATGCACAAAATGCTGATACTCCCATTTTTACTATTCACCTCAAGGGTTAGCAAAATGATATATTCTTTTAAAGAAGCATTCACCCCTTACCCTCAGCTCCAGCATCCTCAGGAAATATTTACATATGAAAATAGTATTTTGATCCTAATACACATTAATAGGGTTGATGCTAATTTACAATAAAGTGAAGTTCATTGATTACTTTTATTCAGATTTTGAGTGGTACCATCTTAACCTATATTTAGTAAGGGCAGAATTATACAGTATTTGTCATCCTTTTATGAAAGTGAATTAACTTCTCTAACTCAATGTCTCTAAAAGCAAACTCAAGTCAGTACTTTTGTGCTAAAGGGAGTTCAACAGACATAGAAAACCTGTTCCCTGACCTTCAGGAGTTTAAAGGACTATGTATGTGTATGTGTGCGTATATATGCACACACATATAGAGATTTTACCTATAGCCAATAGAAACAAATAAAAGTTTTTTTTATATAACCACAATGAAGGTTGGTTGAGCCATTAAAAGAATATGTGTATCTATATGTATGTGTATATATATTTCAGATAAAGTATATTGGTAAAGGAAATATCCCTATCTACGAGACCCCTATACCAATGAAATCACAGTTCTAGTCTCTATCCCTAACCGTATCTGTTCTTGTGATCTACATCTTTCACTGATACCCTCTAAGTGGGGTACCAACTTTGTGTTACTATATTCTACAAACCCACACTCACTTCATTCCTACTCTTTTCTCTCATTTTTTTTTCTCTCTTGTACTATTCAGTGACCAGAGATAATTAGGTCCAGGTGTGGGGACTGAAACAAATTTTAAAAATTAATCATCAGTTCTTCAGAAATTAGGACAAAGGTTTCCTGACCCCCAGACCTTTATTCATATTACCATGATACATACTGTTTTGAAACTAGAGGAGTCTCTGAGCACCAGATTCTTCAGGGAGAAAACCAGACTGTTCAGATTCTGTAATATTCTGATTTCACAACCTGCACTGAGAATGCTAACTGGGATTTCACCTCTAGCCACATAATGGACCCCAAAAAAGCTTTTTTAATAAGCAAAATGAAGGTTGGTTGGTCCATTAAAAGAATACATTAGAACCAATGTATATTTAAAAGGAAAAAATAAGGAATAATGCCAACCTAGATACTGAAATCTATGATCATCAAGGTCACAAGGGTGGATTTACAGATGAGAAATATTCAGCTGCAATAGCTAGAAGGAAGAAGAAAACACCTTGGTGCATACCTGAGTAATAGGATAAAAGATTTAGAACTGAAACGTACTTTAGGGGTCAACTCGTCCAATCCCATTTATACCACAGATGTGAGAACTGAGGTCAGAGATGCTAATTGACTGGCTACATCACAGATAGTTCCTACAAGAGCCAAGATTTAAATAGAAGTCCTCCAGCTCCAAAGTTGCTGCATTTCTTGCCATGCCATACTTTCTCTAGGCAGTGTGAATGATGGCCTGAGAAGAGAACCATTTGAGGACATTTTAAGCTTTGCCATTTTTTAGAGTATTTTCTCAAATTTCCCTGTCCTATTCAAATAGAAGCATCCTTCTGCCACCTAGCTCCAGTTACAATTCAAAAACTCTTAAATTGTATTTTTGGAAGTACCTCTCAGATCTTTTTCTCATCACGTCAGTGAGCTGATCAGAGTTTATTCAATAGTTTACAAGTTAGATAGATCAATAGATAAATCAACCAATAAAGATAGATAGAGGGATAGAGATACAGAGACAGAGAAAGTATAGTGCCTGGCACATTTTCAGTCATGTCCGATTCTCTGTGACCCCATTTGGCTTCACATTTTCGTGTGTAAAGATACTGGAGTAGATTGCCTTCTCCAGCTCATTTTACAGATGAGGAATCTGAGGCAAACAGGGTTAAGTAACTCACCCAGGGTCACACAGCTAGTAAGTGTCTGAGGCCAGATTTGAAATCAGGAAGAAGAGTCTTCTGACTCCAGTCCTGGCTCTCTATCCACTGTGCCATCCAACTGCCCCTTGTTTGGCACATAGAAGAAACAATAAATGTTTACTGATTGATTGATGGATACACACACACACACACACAAACACACACACACACACACACATATATATATATATACATACGTGTATATACATGTATATACAGCATCAGCCTTTAATGGCTTAAGAACCCAAGACTTCAAAAAGTCTACCATTTGCAGTAACTTCTTCCTACTTTCTGTTTCCCACCATGAGATCTAAGTGAAACTCTGTGAGGCACTCATTATATTTAAAAACTTCATTTACACTACCCCAAAAAGAATAGAATGGAAACTAACCATAGATAGATCAAAGCCCATGCTGCTAGTTAGTCGGTGTTGCCATGAGTTAAGGGGAACACTGACAGAACAGGATTTATAGACCATCTCACCCAGATGCTGGAATAAAGGCTTGGATAAAACTATTAATATGCCAGTGAGATAAAAGTGCATGTGGTAAAAAGTTCCATTTCCAAGGGACCCTAAAATATTCCAGACAAGGTTTTTCTTTTAACAAAGATCTAATTGGAGAGATCAGCATGTGCACTGGAGATACGAGAACAGCCATAAAGAGACTTTAATGGAAACGCGCTCCATGCAAGGTATCATGCCATAAATAGAAAATATAGCCCTCTGAAATCTGTCCACATTCCCCTGATATTTTACTATTTCATGGCTTTCCCTGGCCATTAAGTGTTATGACAAGTGATGCAGTGTTTAAAGCCAACAGATGTGCCTTTTAAATCATTTCTTGGTATTTCCACACATAAACTGGAAAGAAAATATGAAATCAAGCCCCTGTGACAAAAGAAGAATGACATTGATATATGTTTATGTAGATATATGTGTGCATATATGTGACATAGATGTCATATTATATGAGGAATTACAAGTGTTATAAGCTATAATCTAGTAAGGAAAATAAAAACTGACATTCAGATAGTGATTTAAAGTTTTCAAAGTGTTTATGAAGCAGCTAGTGCCACAGTAAATAGAGCCCTGGACATGGAGTCAAGAAAATCTGAATTCAAATCCTGCTTTAGACACTTACTAGTTGTGTGACCCTGGGCAAGCCTCTTAACATCTGTTTGCCTTAGATGTTATTGTTCAGTCATTTCAGTGGTGTCTGAAACTCCATGACCCCATTTGGGGTTTTCTTGACAAAAATACTGGAGGGCTTTGCCATTTCCTTTTCCATTGGGTTCATTTTGTCAGGTAATCAAAGTTTAAGTGTTTGCCTAGGGTTACGCAGCTAGGAAGTGTCTGAGGCTGGATTTGAATTCAGATCTTCCTGACTCTAGGCCCAGTATTCTATCCACTGAGCCACTTAAATTAGTTTCATCAAATAAAAAAAAGAGGATAATAATAGCACCTATCTCCCAGGATTGCTATGAGGATCCAATGAGATAATACTTATAAAAAGTACTTGGTGCAGTGCTTGGCAGAGGGTGGGCACTATATAAATATTTATTCCCTTTCCTTTCCCCACTATAGAATGGGTAGAGAGCAGGCCTTGGAGTCAGGAAGACACAAGATTAAATCCTGCCTTTGACATTTACCAGCTCTGTCTCCCATGGAAAGTCATTTAATCTCTGTCTACTCCAATTTCCTCAAATGTAAAAATGGGGATAATAGTAGCAGCTGCATCCCAAGGTGGTTGTTAAGATCAAATGAGATAATGTTTGTAAAAAGCTTTGCAGATCTTAAAGCATTCATTAAATGCTATCAATTGTTATCACTAGTATTCAAGTCCTTTCATTTTAACTTTACACAATAACCATAAGAGATAAGATCTATCATCTCCATCTTACAGATGAGGAAACTGACGATCTTAGAGACACAGTGACTTGCTTGGGTCACATACCTAGGAAATATTAGTGGCAGAATCTCAACCCTGCTCTTCCTGATTTTAAGTCTAGCACTCTAGCTCAATGAATAAAAATGACTGTGATCCAAAATAAGCAATGATTAGGTGGATTAGAAATTTTAAATATACTAGATGACAGAAACAGGATCCAAAAAAGGTTTTGAAAAACCAGAACATGAAATTTATTAACTGAATGCTTCTTGTCTTTTTTATCCATGACACATTAACATAATTTAACAACAGTGCTTAATAAATGCTTCCTGAATTAATGATATTTTTTTGTGCTTTTTGGAGGGCAATTGGGGTTAAGTGACTTGCCCAAAATCACATGGCCAGTAAGTGTGTCAAGTGTCTGGGGCTGGATTTGAACTCAGGTCCTCCTGACCCCAGGGCCAGTGCTCTACTCACTGTACCACCTAGCTGCCCTTGAATTAATGATTTAATAGGAATAAATGTAAAGCCCTACATCTGGATTCAAGAAATAAACTCGATGGGTATAAGATGGAAAGAAGCATGATAAGATGATACTTTAGAGAAAAAGGATTTGGGTTTGGGGGTGTTTATAGTAGTATCCAAGCTCTCTATGGATCAACAGTGTGATTTGGCAGCCTAGTGGTTCCTCTGAAGAACTTCTAGGAAGATTTTCAACTCCTACATTGTCATTCTCTTTCTTCCTTTGTTATCACCTTTTCATCTCCACTGCATTTATTAACTTCTTACTTCTTGTTGTCAGTTTTCTTACTACCATCCCTTCCCCTCCCCTCCCCTTCCTTCCTCTTCTCTCCTCTCACTCCTCCAATCCTTTGCTTTCAGCTTGAGTTTTCCATTGACTCCTCTTTAGGTCTTTCTCCTTTACCTTGTCTTCCACCACTTGCCATAGACTTTGTCTCTCAATCTTTTCCTGTCTCCTCCTGTAATCTTCTCCTTCATCTCTAATCCTTCTTTCTTCGTTTCTTTCTCTTCTTTCTTCTCTTAAATTCCACTTCTCAATTTCTCCTAAACGTCCCTTCACTAAATTAAATGTCCAGCTTACTTCAGCATTCTTCAAACCCTCTAAATCTCATTTCTATCTCCTTTTTCTCAGTTTACTCTCATCTCTTAATCCCATCTACAACTGTCTCCCATGGGCATGGCAAGTATCAGTAGACTTTCTTTCTCCTAATAAAGGTTGTAGCATCATAAGTAAGTCTTCTCTGACAATGTAGCCTTTAGTGACTACTCTTTTGAATTCTTGTTTTGTCTGTCCCATTCTTTTGACCCTTAAGTGGCATACTGAACAGGGGGATAGCCTTTGAGTAAGAAACACTATAGCTGAAATCCTGCCTCATTCACTTCCTGGCTGAGAAGTCCATGGCAAATCACTTCACCTCTGCCTGACTCAGTTTCTCCATCTCTGAAATGGGGATAATAATAATAATAGTAGTATTTACTTCCCAGTGTTCTTGTGAGAATCAAATGAGATTATATTTACAAGGTACTTTCAAACCTTAAGTAAGTACTACTATTATTTTATTGTTATAATTATATGCAACTTCATATTATTTGTCTGTCTTGTACCCACAACTAGATAGCCAGCCCTTTAAGAGTAGGAACTGTGTCTTGCTACCTTTTAAATTGAGTATCTAGGAATCCAATTTATATTAAAAACTCATAGCATATTCTGGAACATTCTTCCTACTACTTCACTCTATATACTACTGATCCTTTAAGTCCAGGTTCAAATGATATCTCTTCCATAAAGTCTTCTCTAATATGTTCCTGCTAGGAATTTTCATAGAACCTTCTTAATGACTCAAGTCCTCCTTTCCTGCCCCCATGCCAATCTTCTCTAGGCTAACCACTCCATGCACTATGGAGACTTTTCACCATCCTGTGCCCTCTTCTAGCTGTTCTACTATTTGTCAATGTCTTTTCTAAACACTGGTGCCCAGAACAAATTAAATATGGCAGACAGGGGTTTGACCAGGGAAAAGTACATTGAGACTAGCACCTCTTTTTCTTAGAAGCCATGACTCTCTGAATGCAGCCCAAGGTTACATTATCCATCTATCTATCTATAATAGACCCCTTTGGCAATCTGGTAAAGCCTTAGGGAGCCCTTATCAGAGTACTGTTTTGCTGTATGCATTCATAATTAAAGAAAAGCTAAATTTCAGTGACAGGTTAGTGAAAATAATGGTATATTTTTCCTTCTTAAGTTATGGATCCCCTAAATCTCTCCATAAACCACTTAGGGGTCCCTAGATCACACAGGTTAAGAAGCCCTGGTTGAAGGGGGAACAAAGAAGGATTGGTTGAAAGGAAAAAGACATTTCTTAAAAAAATTTTAGTATCTCCATTTGTCTGGAAGCAGAAAGACTGAGATTAATTTTTGGTTCTTACAGAAATTTTAGAGGTACAGAGAATGGATGTTCACGTTCACACTCACACACACACACACACACACACACACACACACACACACACACTATTTAAAAATAGAATCCCAAAAGGATTAGTGTCTCTTTGGCAAAACCCTCCTGCAAATATATGTGTGTATACATATATGTGTATATGTACAATTTCCATTTCATGGGTAGGTGACAGTTACAAAAGCCAACAAGATAAAACAAGACATCAAGCTACTTGAAAACTGGTAAAAAAAAAATGTGTATGTTCCCAGGATCTTTTGAGTCTCCTTAGGCACAGCTCTGAATCTTTATTAGAGGCTGACAATTAAAGGCTTGTTTTCATATCACATGCATTCCCAACACTTAGCTAAGGAGACCCTGAAATGCTGTAAGAATTCCTAGGTTTGAAGATAGCCAACTTTCCCTCATTGGGTTCAATCAATATCAAGTCAGGACTCTTTTCAGTGTTGCCAGGGGCAGCGTGAGGACTGGCACCAGGACAACTGAGAAGATCATGCTGTTGGGGGAGGATGGGTGATTAATGTATTACAGGGCCTCCTGAGAACAGACAATTATATATAGAATCAGAACTTCCTTTGGAAGTCCAAGACTAGTGCTGAACCTTCTTTGAGGACTTTTTGTTTACCATCTCCAAAGTGTGAAACTCTTGTTAGTGTAAATTTAAGAAAAGGAGAAACTCTTTGATTTTCTGTTCAATTTTAGTGTTTAATTGCATGAAACCTACACAAGGCATTTTTCAAATTTTAACCATATTTCAGAATGCTTTGGATTCATTTTGATCTGCAGTGAGGAGACAGCATTGTAGAAAATACATCCGTTTTTAGTTTTCATATGATAAATGTATTCTTGAAATGTTGTATATGAATAACATTTGTGTAAATTAAATCACATTTTTAATAAATGGGGAAGTTCATTCAAATTATAGAGTGTTCAGTAATGAATACTAATAAATCTTTTTAGTAACTCTCTCTTTTTCTATATAGTAAGATTCACCTGTATTTCATCTCTTTTGAGAGCTTTAATATTCTTTCAAAATCCTCTGTTTATGAGCTATGTTATTAGGCATGGCTAATTCTATTCCATGACTCATTTTAACAAATGTTTATTGAGGGAGATTATATAGGGGTTAATCAAATATTCTGATTAACTGAGAGTGACCATATGAACCATAAATAGATTACCGATTTTCAAAAGAAAGAGATGTGATAAAATATATTTAGCAATAAAACTATACCAACTGATTTAATCATTTTCTTGGATGACTCAGAAAGCAATTCAAGCTCTTGTGGATCCTCAGGGTGATCACTATAAGCATCAATTATGAGGGCCCTGCAGACATATTGAACCACCAATTTATGGAAAATGCCTATTGGTGTCATGATAGATACCCCTACCTTTGTAATGTATCTTTGTGTGCAAGAAAGAGACAGAGATTCACATGCAATTACAAAAAGCAAAGTATTCTCTACTTTTTCTCCCTCTTTTTAATTTAAATCACATTATAGTTATAGTCAAGACAGGCCGTAAGCAAAATTTTGAAATTTTTGTCTTTGACTCTGCCTTTGGGATCTTCTAACCTCCCATTTAAAAATCCCTCTACGATATTTTTCTCCTTTGCTCCTCTACATAGTCTCAACTTCCAGGTACATATCCTTTTGTCTCATTCTAGCAAGGGATGATATTTTTAGGGTATTAGTTGTTAATAACTGATAAGACTTAAAATATTGCCCTTTTTACTATTATTGACATATTTCTCTAGATATTGAATTATTTTTCAGTTTTCAGAAATCCTTTTAAAACATGAATGCAGTTGGATGAATTTAATATAGAAAGAAATAAATCTCTACTGGAAATATTTCAGGCTAATAATCGGGATAAGGTATCCATCCTATTATTATTTAAATAATAGTATATATGCAGCAGCCTTTGCCAGTTATTTATGAATAATGAAAATATTAGCCACAGCATTGTAGTGTACAAACCCACATCCATAGGACTGACTGATATCAAAGTTAATCTCATTAAACAGTGGGCATATTTTCAGGGGCAGAGCCAAGATGGTGAAGTAGAGAAAGCTCTCAGCTAAACTCTCCCAATATTTCCCTCCAAACAACTTTAAAATAACACCTCAAATCGATTTCTGGAGTGACAGCACAACAAAATATCTGGATGAGAAATTCTTTCAGCCCCAGACAACACGTGCAGTCAGAAAGAGAGATTTGTGAGATGGGAGTGGAGGCTGGCCCAGAACCCAAGTGAATGAAACAACAGTCGGGGAACCAGATGGTGGCAACAGAAACAGCAGCAGTTTTAGGAGCTCTCAAACCAGAGACAGTAAGGGGACCTGGCAACTGGTAAGAAAGAGATTATACAGGAACCCTATGCTAGCACTGGATGCAGGACCACATACTATTTGGGAAATCCATACCTAGACCCACACTTCTGGGTGGAGAGGAGAGAAGTAATTTCAGTAATTTCTGGGTGGAGAGGAGAGAAGCAATTTCAGTCCAGAAGGAGCATTAGCCCTGAGAAGCATTAATACTTCTGGTCCCAAAGGATCAGGGACCCTGAGGAGAAGTATCAATTGTAACACCAAGAGAACAGGGGTACTTCCTGAGTAAGAACAAGAGTACAGGTCAGGAGAACAGTGACTACAGCTCTCCCCATATCACACCACCTTGAAAGCACAAAAAATTTCCAACCCCCTAGAACTATCTCTGAAAACAGCAGTACAAAAGAGTGTGAAGCTTAAGACAGTTATCTTCCCTATTGTATGCCAAGAGCATACAATAAACATAAAGTTCAAAATCATGAAATAGAATGGAAAATGAGCAAATAACAACAACAACAAAAAGGACCTAACCACAAAAATTAGCTATGTTTACAGGGAAGATCAAGACACAAACTCAGAAGAAGACAATGAATTCAAAACAGTTATAGGCAAAAGTTCAAAGAAAATTTGAAATGGATACAAGCCCAAGAGGAATTTTTGGAAGAAATAAAAAATTGCTTTCAAACCCAAATAAGAGTGGTAGAGAAAATTTAGGTAAATAAATGAGAGCAAAGAAGAAAATTATGAAAAGAGAATTAACAGTTTATTAAAAGAGCCATAAAGGGGGCAGCTAGGTAGCACAGTGAATAGAGCACCAGCCCTGGAGTCAGGAGGACCTGAGTTCAAATCTGGGCTCAGACACTTGACACACTTACTAGCCATGTGACTTTGGGCAAGTCAATCCCAATTGCTCTCCAAAAAGCAAAAAATAAAAATAAATAAAAGAGCCATAAAATAATAAAAAATAATAACTCCTTAGAATGCAAAATTGATCAAATGAAAAAGAGGTACAAAAATTCACTGAAGAAAATAATTCCTTAAAAAATTAGAATTGGACAACTGGAATCTAATGACTCCATAGACATCAAGAAACAATAAAGCAAAGCCAAAAGAATGAAATAAAAGAAAATATGAAATATTGCATTGGAAGAATGACTGAACTGGAAAATATACTAAGCAGAGATAATTTACAATAATTTTTAAAGTACCTGAAAGCCATGATCAAAAGAACCCAGACATCACATTTCACAAAAGTATGAAGGAAAACTGCCCTGATACCCTAAAGCCAGAGTATAAAAAAATTTGTTTTAATCCACCAATCACCTCCTAAAAGACCAAAATGAAAACTCCCAGGAATAGTATAGCCTAATTCCAGAGCACTCAGGTTAAAGAGAAAGTATTTCAAGCAGCCAGAAAGAAACCAATCAATACCATGGAGCCACAGTCAGGATCACACAAGATTTAGCAGCTACCACATTAAAGTGGAGGGTTTAGAATATGATAGTCTGGAAGGTAAAAGAGCTGGAATTAAAACCAAGAATAACCAACCCAGCAAAACTGAGTATAATCTTCCAGGGGGAAAAAAATAGGTATTTTAAAAAGCAGAAAACTTTCAAGTATTGGTGGGGGAGGGGAAGGGGGAACACAGGAGCAGAATAGGATTTTTTTTTTTTTGCTTGTTTTGGAGGGGGGAAGTTAGGGCAATTGGGGTTAAGTGACTCATCCAAGGTCACACAACTAGTTTTGTGTTACTTGTCTGAGGCCAGATTTGAACTCAGGTCCTCCTGACTCCAGGGCTGGTGCTCTATTCACTGAGCCACCTAGCTGCCCCCAGAATAGGAAATTTGACTTTCAAATAGAAGTCTCAAGAGAAGCACAGAAAGGTAAATGAATATGAATGAGAAATCATAAACAACTCAATAAGGTTAAACTGTTTACCTTTCTATATGGGAAGATGATACATATAACTTCTAAGAACTTTATTATTATGTCAGTTAGAAAGATTCTACATAGATAAACAATGCAGGAGTGAATTGATTATGTGAAAAAAAAACAGATAGGCAAGAAAGAGGGATGCCCTGGGAGAAGGGAGAAAAAGAATGGGAGAAATTATCTTACAAAAAAAAAGAGGTGAACAAGAAAGAGCTTTTACTTTGGGGATGAAAATCAGTGTAGGGGTGGACAATACTCAAACTTAACTCACATCTAAATTGGTTCTACACACACACACACACACACACACACACACACACACACACACATTCTTATAGGTGATAGAAATCTATTTTACCCAATAGGTAAACAGAAGGGGAAGAGGATAAGGGAAAGGGAGGGGGGAATAAAAGGGGAAGACAGTTAAAAGAATTCAATGATTAGAAGCAAAATTGACTTTAGAGAAGGGGCAGGATAAAAAGGAAGAAATAAAAGAAAATGGTATGGAGGGAAATGCATAGTTAGTAAGCACAGCTGTTTATTTAAATGAGATAAACTCACCAATAAAACAGAAGGGGTAGCAGAACTGATTAGAAACCAGGATCCAACAATATTGTTACAAGTAACACACTTTAAACAGAGATATACACAGAGTTAAAATAAGGGACTGGAGCTGAAACTATAATGCTGTAGCCGAAGTAAAAAATTTTAAAAAGTAGGAGTAGAAATCATGATCTCACACAAAGCAGAAGCAAAAAACAGACCTACTTAAAAGGGATAAGCAGAGAAACAACATCTTGCTTTAAAAAAAAAAAAACACCATAGACAATACTAAACACATATGCACCAACTGGCATAGCATCTAAATTTTTAAGGGAAAATTTTAATGAAATATAGGGCAAAATAGGTGTTAAAATTACATTAATGGGGGACCTCAATTTTCCCCCTCTCAGAGACAGATATATCTAACCATAAAATAAAGAAGAAAGAACATAAAGAGATGAATAGAATCTCAGAAAAGTTAAATGTTAGACCTCTGAAGAAAACTGAATGGGAACAGAAAGGAATATACATTTTTATTATCTACTTATGGCACCTTCACCAAAACTGACTGCATTTAGGGCAAAAACCTCACAACTAAATGTGGAGGAGCAGAAATATTAAATGCACCCTTTTCAGGCAATAAAGCAATAAATACTACATTCAGTACCTGGGATTCACAAAACTATTAAGATCTGCTTTGCAGGCTTTAAGGATCCCCTTCCCTACCACCACCTTTAAGCTGCAAGAGACAGCATAAGCAAATTTCTAAATTATTTTCCTTCACAAGTTGTAGATGGCACTATAGAACAAGGCAAACTTTTCCCAGTCTGTTCTTTGAATAGGACAGGATTGTTGTTGTTGTTGTTGCTGTTGCTGTTGCTGTTTTCCAATCAGCTCCCAGAACCAGAGCTTTCCTCCTGTCGTATCAGTTCCCTGTATCAATTTCAGAGGCTGTCTCTCTAGTCATCTGTTCTTAGTTGAACTCAGATCCAACCAGCTACTACTGTTTCTTCTCTACCCCTCCCCTTCCATTGACTCCTCAATCCTATCAACATCTCAGTTCAGTTAGTGTTTTGCAGCTTCCAAAATCGGCCTCTACCTTCTAATTCTCTGGCTTCTCGGGTTTTTTCCTGCCTCCATTCAGGACCTCCTTGCATTTACCGTCTCATCTCTATTTTAAGTTGAGAAACTCTAAAATCATATTTCTGTCAGATGTGACACAAATAGTAAGCATACGGTTTCCCCCAAACCCCAAATAGCCCTCTTATTCAGTTTCCTACCTAGAAATGCCATGAAAGCAAAAGTAGAAACTTTTGCATTGGTTTATTAGAAAACAATGCACTATGGCCATCTGATTTCCTGATTGGTGATTGTCTTTCTGAGAACACTTTTTCTGAAATGCCCTGGACATCATTCATGTCATTCACTCCTCTCTATCTACCTCCTTCACAACCTTCTCATGCTCGCTTCTCACATTACCAGTTGATGTCATTTAATCTTTTTTGGACTCCTTGCCCTCATAAAGCTAAGATATCAGACTAGATGGTCTCCTACTATAAATCCATGATGCCATGGTAACAAATGCTCCTTAGCTCAGCAGTCTTCTAGAATTCACAACTAAATTACTGTACTCCTGTTTGTTATAACTGTATTTCTGGTTTTTATTGTTTTATTTGTTTGTTATTATTAGTAATAATAATAACAGCTATCCTAGAGTCTAGAGTCTTCTAGAGTCTAATCTAACCCTTTCATTTAAAAAATGGGGAAACTGAGGCACAGGGAGGTTAGATGATCTGCACAGCATCACATAGGCAATATCTGAGGGAAGATTTGAACCTAGTTCCTCTGACTCTAGATAAAATGCTTTTTCTATTATTTCAATTGAGAAATGGTAATGTCTCCAAGGGCTCCTATCTGACCTCCCTGACTGCTGCAGTGGAAGCATGCTATTAACCAGACTCCTGCTTCAGGGTCAGAGCCATCTTAATTAGAATTCTTTTTTTTGTTGTTGTTATCATGGATGTTTCAACCCAGAGAGACACTTGGAGGGTTTTTCCTTTATTTTTAATTGGAAAAAAAAATCTGGGACTGTGCTGCCTTGGGCTTCCTGAAGTTTTTCAGTTGAACAGATGGGGGAGCTTGCAGGCAGCTAATCCTTTCACTTTCTGTGTTCTTGAAAACAGGCCTAACAGCTCCGTAATAAATCCAAACATTAGCTTCTGTGCACAATCCCACAAATGACTTACCGGCAATGTTTTGTTTTTTTGTTTTTGGGTTTTTTTTTGCAAAGACTGCTGGAAACTTGGAGACACTGCCCAGTCAGACTAATGTCTCTGATCTGAAGGAAGAAAGAGAACACAGTAGTGTGTCTGACAACAGAGCTAGGGTGGACTGGAAAAATGTTTGAGAAACATGAACATGTCTTCTAAAACCAGGATGCTAGCAATAATGGGCATTGTCCAGTCATCTTGGGAAGCTTTCAGTAAGGAAAGCTAAAGATTGTATGGGAAGTGATACTGGTGGGGTTGAGGCTGCAGTGTTAGGTATAAAATCCAGAACAAAGGAGATGCTAGTACTGCTGTACTATGCCCTACTCAGAAGAGAACTGCAGTACTTTGTAGCAACTATGGATACCCTATTTTAGGAGATTTGATGACAAACTGCAGAACCCGGAGTAGCATAACAAGAGCAGAGACAAGAAGTTAGCATACCCTACTCCAACCTTGGCTTCTATCCCAAATCCTACTCTTACTGGCAGTCCAGGTCTCCAGGGAGTGCCAGCTCTAGAGGGGACCCTGAGGGGCTGGAATTTCTAGTACTATCATTCATGAGCCCTGACTGGTGTCTTCATCATTATCCATCAGCCAGTTGAACTATATTAGGTTTTAGAAAATGGCTTTATGAAGATGGTATAGGGAGTTAGAAAAACTTTCCTCCAAAACCAGAGGTGTACTCTTTCCCTGAATACACAAAGTACCTGGAGAGAGTAAGCTAAAACTTTAAGTACAAAGATAATGAGGATCACATGTTAGGGAATGTGTGCTACTGGTCTTTTCTCCCTTTTCAAGTATTCTTTAGGTTCTCCTTTTAAGTACCTCTCTACTGGACTTTAAAGGGTGGTGCCTTTGATGAGTCCCTATTCTGTACAATGGATCACATTCCTTGAAGCCGTTTCCTTCCTTGACTAGCTATTTTTTTCAATATCTGTGTCAATAAGTGTATTCAGTATGTCACAAGTGTGTATTCCTATGCTCCCAGGTGGATTTATTGTCTTCTACTCATTCAATATCTATAATAACATGGTCAATAAAGGAGTAGAAATAGAGGGAAAACTCCCTCCCAAAAGAGATGTTTATCAAGGGCTTATCTGGAATTATAATCCCTGACTTCAAAACTGAAATCTCTCATCCCTCAGTTGGACTCCTCTGGATTGGGAAATTGCTGAAATTTCTCTAATATTTAAAGCTCCTTGAGGAATGATTACCTTGTCTGATTAACCAATCCTTTTTTTCACTTCTCAGTTCAATCTAAGAGGTTCCCACATCCGGGTATAGACAATCTTGTTTATATGTCATGTTCATTTTTTGACTGATTGATTCTATAACTCAGTTTTAAAAGGGCATTCACTCTTGGTGAAGGTATCAGCATAAAACATGATAATGAGGTGAAGATGTAGAACTCTACTTTTTATATGAAGATTACCTGAGAGAATTTGGGGGGAAGTGACATGAAGAGGAAAAGACATAGAAGAATTAACATAGCTGTCTCCAAGTAGTTGAAAAACTACCATATAGAAGGGGCCTTAGATCTCTTATGCTTGACGCAGAATGAGAAGCAATGGTAGGAAATTACAGAGACATAGTTTGGTACAATGTGACAAAAAAAAAAACCTTCCTAACAGTTGTCCAAAAATGGAATCTTTAGTATACTAAAAAGTGGTGCAGTCCTCCTCAATAGAGGATTTCCTGTCGTGGATGACAAATCTAGAACCAAAAGGGATCTCAGAGATGCTCTAGTTCAATCCCTTCACTTTACAGATAAGGAAACTGAGGCTGGAGGAGGCTGACTGCCCTTCTCAAGATCAATAAGGTATTAAGTATCATGGGTGAAATTTGAATCTATGTACTTTATTCTGAAGGTAGTAACTTGTCAAGGATATTGTAGGGGGGGATTCTTGCTTCATTTATCCATTTAAAGTTTATTGTGATACATGGTATATGAGATTCATCTAAAGCTAATTATATTTAAGTTATTTCCAATTTGCCCAGCAAATTATTTTCAGGTAGAGTGCTCTTCCCATGATCAATTTGTTTTACCCCAAGAAAGGCAGTGGACAATTGGAAGGGGGGGTGGAATTTGTAGAAATATATCTTACAAGGTTCTGACATCCAAGATATATATTAGGCAACTAAAACAAGAATAAGACCAATAACCATTCTTCAATGAATAAGTGGTCAAAAGATAAGAACAATTCTTGACAGAAGAATTTTAAACTACTTTAATATTTTTATTAATTAGTTTGAGTTTTCAATATTCATTTCCACAAGATTTTAAGTTCCAAATTTTCTCCCCATCTCTCCCCTTCCCCCCACCCTGAGATGTCATACATTATGATTATCTCTTCCCACAGTCTGTCCTCCCTTCTATCATCTCTCGCTTCCCCTTCTCCCCTTGCCCCTTACTTTCTTGTAGGGCAAGATAGATTTCTATACCCCATTGCCTGTATATCATATTTCCCAGTTGCATGTAAAAATCATTTTTTAATATTTGTTTTTAAAACTTTGAGTTCTAGAGACGGCTAAGTGGTGCAATGAATAGAGCACCAGTCCTGGAGTCAGGAGGACCTGAGTTCAAATCCTGCCTCAGACACTTAACACTAACTAGTCATGTGACCTTGGGGAAGTCACTTAACCCCAATTGTCCTCCATTACCCCCCCCAAAAAAGCAAAACTTTGAGTTATAAATTCTCTTCCTTCTTCTCTCCCCATCCACCCTCATTGAGAAGCAAGCAACTCAATATAGATTATACATGTGTAATTATGTAAAACATTTCCATAATGGTCATGTTGTGAAAGACTAACTATATTTCCCTCCATCCTATTCCCCCCCACACTTATTTCATTTTCTCTTTTGATCCTGTCCTTTTTCAAAAGTGTTTGTTTATGACTACTCCTTCCCACAATCTCCCCTCCTTTCCATCATCCCCTCCCCTTATCCTTTTCCTCCTTACTTTCCTATAGGGTAAGATACCTAAATCAGTGTGCCTGTTATTCCCTCCTTAAGTCAAATTTACCCCATTCTATCTCTCCTTTTCTCGTTCTCCTCTCACCCTTTAATTTTATTTTTTAGATATCATCCCTTCATATTCAACTCACCTTGTGCCATCTATGTGTACCACACACACACACACACACACACACACACACACACACACACACATCCTCCAGTTACCCTAATACTAAGAAAAGTCTCATGATTTACAAATATCATCTTTCCAAGTAGGAATGTAAGTACTTCAATTTTAATAAGTCCCTTATGATTTCTCTTTCCTGTTTCTCTTTCCTTTTTACCTTTTCTCTTGATTCTTGTATTTGAAAGTCAAATTTTCTATTCAGCTCTAGTCTTTTCATCAAGAATGCTTGAAAGTGGGGCAGAGTCAAGATGGCAGAATAGAAACAGGACTTCCACGGGGCTCCAGCTTCCACCTTCCCCAATTCATGTAAAAGGAGACTCTGAACAAACTTTGGAGCTACAGAACCCACAAAATGACACAGAAAAGCTAATCTCTCACTGAGGACAGCCTGGCAGCCCAGCAGGGAGTGGCTACCTCAGTGCTCCGGGAACCAAGCCCAGGCCTGTGTGAACCAGAGGTGTTAGCCCCAGGGCAGGCCTGACCAAACACCAGCTAGAGGAACTCCAGAACACCAGCAGCTGTGGCCATTTCCAGAATTGTCAACACACAAATGCTGAGGACAAAGTGAGAGGTCAGTGCAGTGTGGACTTTGGGATCAGTAGTTGGGAGATGGCTGGCTTTTGCCCCCAGGGCAAAAAGCTGCTGAGATGCCTTGGCTCAGCTGGCATTGCAGCTTTAGCGCCTGGCCTGCAGACTGTAGGGGGACCAAGCGACCAGTCTGAGGGATAATCACTCTTGCTTTAACCTGCTTGGATCTGGATTACAGTCTAGGATGGAGGTCCTGGGGGGTGTGACCAGCTTGCCAGAGTGTGTGGAAGCTTCACAGAGGGCACCCAACTAATACCTCTGGCAGCTGAGAAAACCCCAGCATTTGGGATGGAAGCTCCCCTGTCTGGTGGCAGAGTCCTACTGTGGCAAAAAGCCCAAAAGTCAAGTAATTGAGTGGCAACATGATCAGGCAAAGGAAGCAAAACAAACAGAAGAATCCAACATTAGACTCCTATTTGGGGGACAAAAAGGATCAAAGTATGGAACAGGAGGAAGACAGTGAAGTCAGAATTCCTGCACCAAAAGCTTCAATGGAAAATACAAGCTGGTTACAGGCCATAAAAGATCTTAAGAAGCAGATAAGAGAAGTGGAGGAAAAATTGGGAAGAGAAATGAGAAGCAGGCAAGAAAATTATGAAATGAGAGTCAACAGCCTGACTAAGGAAAATAACACCTTAAAAAATAGACTAACTCAAATGGCAAAAGCGGCTCAAAAAGGCAATGAGGAAAGGAATGCCTTAAAAAGCTGAATTTGCCAGATGGAAAAAGAATCTCAAAAGCTCACTGAGGAAAATCATTCCCTCAGATTTAGATTGGAGCAAAGGGAAGCTAGTGACTTTATGAGAAATCAAGAGGCTGTTAAACAGATCCAAACAAATGAAAAAATAGAAGGCAATGTGAAATATCTCATGGGAAAAAACATTGACCTGGAAAATAGATCTAGGAGGGATAATTTAAAAATTATTGGACTACCCAAAAGCCATGATCAAATAAAGAACCTAGAAATCATCCTCCAAGAAATTCTTAAGGAAAACTGCCCTGATGTTTTAGAACCAGAAGGCAAAATAGAGGTTGAAAGAATCCACCAATCACCTCCTGAAAAAAAGATCTCAAAAAGAAAATTCCTAGGAATGTTATAGCCAGGTTCTGGAATTCCCAGATCAAGAAGAGAATATTATAAGCAGCCAGGAAGAAATAATTTGAATATTGTGGAAACACAACCAGGACAACACAGGATCTGGCAGCTTCTATACTGAGGGATCGAAGGGCCTAGAATATGATATTCTGAAGGTCAGAGGAGCTGGAATTAAAACCAAGAATCACCTACCCAGCAAAACTGAGTATTGTGTTTCAGGGGAAAATATGGTAATTCAGTGGAATAGAGGACTTTCAAGTATTCTTGAAGAAAAAAACCAGAGCTGAATAGAAAATTTGATTCTATTCAGATACAAGAAGCATGAGAAGGTAAACAGGGAAAAGAAATCATAAGGAACTTATCAAAGTTGAACTATTTACGTTCCTACATGGGAAAACAATAATTGTAACTGATGAAACTTTTCTCAGTAAGAAAATAGTTGAAGGAAATAGAAATATATATAGTCTTTATTGGTGGGTATATAGGTATATGAATACGTATGTGAATGCATATATATGTGTATATGTGTGTGTGTGTTTACAGATATATATAAAGGGCACAGGACCAATTTAATAGGAAGGGATGATACTTAAAAGGTAAAATTAAGTGGTGAGAGAGGAATAAAATGAGAGGAGATGGGGAAAGACAGAATGGGACAAACTATTTCATATAGAAGAGGCAAGGGAAAATGGGTACAATGGAGGGGAAGAACAGGAAAGCATAAGGGAATGGGTCCTTATTCTCATTGAATTTGGCTCAGGGAGGGAATGACATACACACTAAATAGGGTATCTCACCCTATAGAAGAGTAGGGGGGAAGGGGATGAGAGGGAGGATGATGGAAGGTCTCATACACACCAACATATTCATAGCAGCACCTTTTCTAATATAAAAGAACTAGAAAAAGAGTAGATGCTTTTGAGATGTAGAATACCTTAATAAATTGTGGCACATGAAAGCAATATTATATCATTGTAAAGCCAAGCATGAGCAGCTTTCCAGGAGAATGCCACTGTGAACAGCTTTTAAGGTTCTGATTAGGTAGTATAGTGAACACTCTATTTACTCAATAATAAATCAGAGCAAAACATTCACAGTAAATCAAGGTAAGTATTCACAATGTTACAACTTATCACAGATAATCAAAATACAGCGTCCACAACAACTTATCACAGAAAACGGCCACATAGTTTTTACTACAGTGGTCACACAGTTTTGAACAAAGTATAATCATTTAGTCAATCAATCACTTAGTAACTCAATCATTCAATCAACTCAATCATTCAATCACCCTTAAGGAGGCTTGCTTCCTTAAGGGTTACAAAAATAGTCAAAGTTTTCCACTCATGGGGCACACTAAGTTATAATATCAGTCACTACTCAGCACTCTCTTAAGGGATAGTGTAGAATACACAGGCCATCTACCCCTCAGTCACAAATAAGTTACAATCTTCTCAGTACACAGTATCCACGTAAAGTCTTCTTTCAGCTTGACTCAGGGTAGTCTCTCAGATTCCAAGGATCCCCTTCCATGGTCCCAGCTCCTACCTGGATTCATCAAATTTTCACCTGGGTTCAAAGGCAGACAGCTCCCATTTCCTTGCCCAGCTCTATGTGCTGTTCCTGTTCCACATTGAAGCTCACAGTGTCCAGTCCACCTTAAATCCTTCACAGTCTCTGTTCCCAGGAAGTCAAGGCCTAACAAAGCCACAAACATGTTCATGTAAAGTACTAGTATCACAGTCATGCTTCCTCAGTCTTCCGCAGCTCCCAGGAAAAGCTGGTATCTCCCCAGCAGAAGCTCCAGCTGGTCCCCAGAATCAAAATCACTTTAGCCAGGTTCCCAAAATCAAAATCATTCTCTCCAGCCTGGGCTTTTGCTCTTCAACCTCCTAGGCAGCAGCTGCTTCTGCCTTCATGGAGCTTATCCCAAGGAGTTCTGAGTCTCCCTCTTTGGGGTTTTTCCTTATGTACAGTATTGCTCCTCCCTTTTCAGCCCCTTCCTGTTATGTCAGCAACAGGAGTTCATACCTTCTATTTCTTTAACAGAGGCTTAATTTGAACTAAGTGCTAAGTACCTCTTAGCTTCCCAATACAAAGGGATCTTTAAATTTCATTAGCATTACATTTATATTGCCGTGCTTTATTAAACAATGAATTTGATGAATCTGAAGGAGCATGGGAAGACTTATATGAACTAATGCAAAGTAAAGTAAGCAGAAATAGGCAAAAAATATATACAATAAGTAAAACAGTGTGAAGGGAAAGAATAACAACAAAGCAATCAAAACTAGATACTTTGAAATTATAATGGTTAGCCCTAAAGAAGAGATGGTAAGTCAGTCAATAAATATTTATTTAGCACCTATTATATATCAGACATTGGGCTAAACGCTAGGGATAAAATACAAAAAAAAAAAAAGTCTTTGCTCTCAAGGAGCTTACAATCAGTACCCTTTGCCCCTCTGACTGGAGGGATGACTGAAACCTTACATTTGAGAAAAGGCCCTAGATAAGCTGTCTTTTCATTTCCCACCTGGTTACACTTATTTGGACTTGTCCTTCATGCTTTCTGAAAAGGAAAGGAACAGTTGAGAACAATTGAGAAACACAATTGATGTAAAAATTTTTAAATCAATAATTTTAGAAGAGATTAATAAATATATATAGAATTTAGGGCATGCAGAGATAAGGGAGGGGAATCTAGTAGGGATAATATTATAAATAAATTGTGTAGACATAACAAAGCACTAAGGTTTACTAGAGTATGAAAATAAAGTAATCCAGTTTTACTGGAGTGTGGGCTATTGTTAGCTGAGCCAAGAGAGATAAAACTAAAAGGGTAAATTGTGGCCAGTGTGTGTAGAACCTTGAATTTCAGATTTATGAGTATAAATTTAGTTCAGGAAACCAAGAGGAAACATTGAGTTTAAGAATATTAATCTGGCAGTTGTGTATACAATGGATTAGAGAAATGTACTAGAGAAGTACTGGAGGCTGGAAGACCAATTAAGAAGTTATTGCAGGGGCGGCTAGGTGGCGCAGTGAGTAACAGTGCTGGCCCTGGAGTTGGGACAACCCCAGATTGGATCCAGCCTCAGAAAATGAGCACCCACACATAAATAATGACTGGCCGTGTAACCTTGAGCAAATTACTTAACCCCAATTGCTTTAAAAAAATTTTTTAAAGAAATTATTGCAGTAGTTTGAGAGGTAAAGATGAGGAGCTGTAGTGAGATACAAAGGAATGGAAGTGAGATGTATTTAAAAAATATTTTAGAAATTGATCTGATAGAATTTGGCAGTTCACTAGATGAGGAAGAGGGAAGAGTCAAAGATGATGCCAAGCCATGCATGCTGAGTAACTGGAAACCATCAATGGAAATAACACAATTTAGAAAAGGAGCTGCTTTGAGATGTGGGAGGGAACAGGGAAAATTATGAGTTTCATTTTGAACATCAATCAAAAAAATTATTAAGGACCTAAACTATACAAGGATGGAAATACACATTGAATTTGAGGTATACTGCCAATGGGGCATTCAAGTAGAGATGTTCAGCAGGCAGCTACAAATAGTGGAAATGAGATCAGAAAGGAGGTAAGTACCAAAGATATAAATTTAGAAATAGTAAATTCCTAAAATGAGATTGCTAGAGGCAGGTAAAGCAACAATGGGAAGAAATGATAACTAATAACCTTATATTGAAGGAGAGAGCAAAAAATATATAAAAAGCAGACATGAAATTAAAACATTCATTCATTGTTTTTTTAAGAACATCACTATTATATAGTAAAGAATAATACTGATATTCATAAAGAAGTTATATCACTGATTATAAAGAAAACCTTAAATTCTGCTTAGCATACTTTTGAAAAGATATACAATCAAAAGGACTGAATTTTTTTAAGTTGTAATGCTTAGACAGGTAAGCTTCGGTTATCTGTAAAGTCCACTGTGCTTGAAAATGCCAGGTATGAACAAGTTGTAATATATGATTTGAAGGAATACCATTGTACCATGGGACGTGACAAGGACGTTGGGCGGGGGGGGGGGAAGGAGGGCTGGGAGAGGCAGTTTCAGAAAAATCTAGGAATACTTCTATGAACAATGCAAAGTGAAATAAACAGAACCAGGAGAACACCATACATAATAACAGTAATATTGTAACAATGATCAAGTCCTACCCTACCATTAGACAATGGTCTAAGCCAATTCCAAAGGAATCATGATGAAAAATTCTTCCCATCTCCAGAGAGAGAAGTGATTAATTATGAGTGCAAATTGAAGCATACTTTTTTCACTTACTTTATTTTTCTACTTTTTTTTGCAACATGGCTAATATGGAAATATGTTTTACATGACTTCACATGTATAATTGATATAATATTGCTAGCCTTCTCAGTGGGTGGGGAAGATCTAGAGGGAGGGAGCAAATCTGGAACTCAGAAAATTTAAAATGAATTTTAAAATAATCACTTAAAAATAAAATGCTTAATATATTTACATAATTATAAATAAATTAGTAACATTATAAATATCCTTCATACTGCTATACTCCATCTTCCACCTTTGACCCAGTATTCTAGCTCCCATCCTGGGACCATATGATGCTGATTCTTTAAAGTCCATATGTCTAGCTCATGCTGGACCCGCCATACTGCTCTCAAGTCATCTTCCTACCATACTATCTGATGTATACTGTCACCACCCTGCCCTTGAGGGCAGGGACTATCTTTTTTTTTTTTTGGTACCTCCAGTGTTTAGTACAGTGCCTGGCATATAGTAAGTGCTTAATAATTGCTTTTTTCATTCATAAATATATGATTGTCCTTCTTTATATAAACACTGGTAAATGTGGAGTAGTAAATCCTAGAGAGTCTTCATTTTCCATACCCAAAGTTTTACCCAGCTAATAGCTATGTCAACCAAAACTGCTTCCTCCCTCCCCCCCCAAAAAAAATCATCTGGTGACAATAGCAAGAGATAAAGACAGAGTACAAAGAACAAACTGATCTACCTCTTTAGGACATGCCTTAAAACCTCCAACCATGACAGGAATGTCATCACCAGTAATGTGTGCAAATCTTTGGGATCCTAGCGCCAAGTTCTGCATCTTTCCTCAGGCATTTCCATAATTTGTAGCCTAATTTTCCAGATTCATGGATTCCTGCTGTTCCCTATCTCCAGTTAAACTCTCTACAAAGCCACCTAACTTGCTAATTCAAGGCATGTTACCTGCCCCTTCTTTCAGCAGTAAAATGTCTGCACTATTTAGGATGAGGACTGCTGATTTAATTCTATAGTCACTTGCTGCTTAAAATACCCAAACAACAGCAATGATTCCAGCCAGATCTAATAAATATCCTGCTCTGTATAACAGGAGACTTAGGTGACCTTTAAAACTGAAAAGTGGTGCCCTTACTCTGCTTTTTGGAAAAGAAACTTATACAATTATGATGATGACACAGGAAAAAGTCTTTCCAAAGTCACTGGGCATCCAGCTCTGGAAACAGGAGAAACAGCATCAAGCTAGCATGACTCCCCTTCCATAGATCTAATATTTCTTGCTCTAAACCTCTATAAGCATGAGGTTGAATCCCAGTTGAGCAAGAAGTATTTTCCAACTGGGTGGGATTATAGTGAGTGGTTCAAAGCTACCTATGAAATTCCCAATCCATACTTTGTTGGAGAGAGGGGAAGGAAGAGGAGATGGGCTATCAGAGACATCTTTATATAAATTGTGCTTACCTGAAGAATCTCAACAATGGACTCCATCAAGATAACCCCTCTCTGAAATTAGTAACCTTCACTCACATTTAAAAACAGGGTTTAATCCTCACTTACACTGAATACAAAGGTTTTATGCTTTCACTTTATCCAGGAAAAAAAAAATCAGTAGTTTAATGGGAGAGTTTTAAACAGAAAATGGCATAACTATTAATGTATTAAAATGCCCTGGACTTAATAAACTTGAGTAATTTGTTCAAGTTATTGCATTCATATCAACAACTAAATTTGGCCAGAGGGGATAGATTTTTTTCAAGATAGCAGATAAAACCCAAAATGGAACTCATTCATTTACCCATCATAAAAAATATAAAATGACAGAAGTTGCTTCCTGCTTATTGGAAAAAAAGCTACTCTTTGCAAACCACATAAAATACAGTAGGATCATATCACTTAGAGCTGCACAGGACCATAGAGCTCATTTAGTCCAACCTCCTTATTTTAAGGAGGAGGAAAATGAGGGTGGGAAAGGCAAAGTTAATTGACCTATGTCCTACAATGTATAAGTTACAGAGGCAGGATTTGAACACAAGTCCTCATCTGCCAAGTGAGTGGGTTAGTCTAGAGCAGTGATGTCAAATTCAATTAGAAAGGTGGCTACCAAACTATGCATAAAGATCCCTGTGAGTTGTATATTGATATAGAAAATCACATATTAACATGACCTATGTTCTACTGTATTTTTATTTTGTTAAATATTTCCAATTATATTTTCATCTGGTTCCTTCTCATTATGGAGTATTATGGGCTATATGTTTGACACCTCTGTTCTAGAGGGAATTTAAGGTCCCTTCTAACTCTGAATCTGTGATCATATGTAGGAGGGAACCTATAACTGGGACCATGAGGATGAAATTTCCCCCAGAATACACCCAGAGAACACCCTCCGTCTTGTAATTTTGAGTTTGTCTTAGAATGTGGGCATTAGAGGGAGAAACCTAGTAGTAAATTGGATCCCCCCTCCCCACTGTAGAGTTTATTTAATTATTCTATTCTGCTTAGGTCTAAAACTGTACTTTATTTAGGGAAAGAAAAGTACATCTCATAAATATGTATAATACTATATATATGCATATATGTATGTGTGTATGTACGTATGCATATCTTTTTTTTTTTTTTTGCTTTTTGAAGGGCAATTGGGGTTAAGTAACTTGCCCAAGGCCACACAGCTAGGTTTTTGTTTGTGTGTAAGTTAAGTGTCTGAGGCTGGATCTGAACTCAGGTTCTTCTGACTCCAGGGCCGGCACGCTACTCACTGTGCTACCTAGCCGCCCCAACGTATGCATATCTTTAGACAAATGACATTTTTCTAAATCTAAAGCAAAACAAAAAATAATGCCTCTGTGATAAAAATTCCAATAAAAGATGGAAGTTCTCATTTTGGGGGGATTCTATAGGTAAACACAGAAGATGTTCAGTATAATAAGAGGGACCTTACCTTATGGTCTGTGGGTCACAACTGGCCTCAGACCCTAGAAATAGGATTATGTACATGTCACATGTCACACCAAACACACAAACTATTCCTAACCGAAATGCAAAATCAATACCTTTTTCCTTAAATCCCACATGATCAAGGGAGTTTCTTACATCCACCATTGAAAACACTGATCTAGTTGAAAAACAACCCCAGCATATGAAATCGAAATAGATTCTCAGGTCTCATTTTCATTAGTAGAGTGGCTAAAGGATTCAGATCACTGGCCAATAAGTGAATATGTTTTATTTTGTAAGTGGGGAATTTGGAAGAATTAACTGGATCCACTTCAGTCAAGTGAGACTCAATTTCCTCACCTGCTTTTTGTTTAAAAGAATAACCCTTCCCCAACTGACAAATGGATGGAGACTTTGAACAGGCAATTCTCAAAGGAAGACATGCAAGCTATCAACAGTCAAATAAAAAAAATGCTTCAAATCCCTAATAATTAAAGAAATGCAAATTAAATCATTTCTGAGGTTCCACTTCAACACCTATCAGACTGGCAAAGTTGACAAAAAAGGAAAATAAGAAATTCTAAATTTCTCAGAAAATAGGTGAGATTAATTTCACAGGAAAAATAGATATATATTGAAGCATTGATGAATGGGATGGTTTCAGTTGAACTTGTGAAGCTCTACAACAAAATCATTATAAAAACACACAATTGCTTAAAAAAAGACTTAAAAACTAATGAATGCAGTGACCAGTAATGATCCAGAAGACAAATAATAAAGAATGCTACCTGCATACTGACAGAGAGGTGGTGAACTCAATGCATGTACATTACAAGGGTTGTATTGTAGGGAGTTGAAGAAGAAGGTGGGAAGAGAAAATAAATGCTCATTAATTTTTTTAAATTAATAAGTAAAACAAATACGAGGTTTTTATTGTTGCTGTTCACTTGTTTCAGTCATGTCCAACTTTTCGTGACTCCATTTGGAGTTTTCTTGGCAAATATACTGGTGTGACTTGCCATCTCTTTCTCCAGCTTATTTTATAGATGAGGAAACTGAGGCAAACAAGGTTAAGTGACTTGCCTAGGATCACATAGCTAGTAAGTGTCTGAGGCCAGATTTGAACTCAGGAAGACTCATCTTCCTGACTCTAGACCTGTCACTCTATCCACTGTGCCAGCCGGGTATAATAGTACAGATGTCTTTAAAATAAACAATATTGGCATTTAACAAAAGGACAGCCATTGCCTAATTACTATGGAGTTATAAAGGTAGCTGTCAATATTAGAGAACAGAATGGACCTCAAAATGGATCTATTACATTCATATCCAATGAGGAATACCCTCTATAGTATATAAACAAATCATCATACAGACACCATATGAACAACCAAAGTCAATGGAACACAATACAGCAGTTTGTTCCATTGTAATAACTAGGAATTTCTTTATATAGAAATGTGATACATGAAACAGAACTGAACTTGACATCTGAAGATTTAAGTTCAAATCCCAGCTACAGCACATACCATCTGTGTGAACTTGGACAAATTGCTCCCCCTTTCTAAGCCTTAGTTTCCTTATAAATAAAATGAAAGGGCTGGGTTAGAAGCCATTAGATGATATCCTGCAATTCTTTTATAGGATGTTAAATTCCATGCATTACACCTAGCTGTTCTGGGGTTGGTGGCTAGGTGGCACAGTGAATAGAGTATTGAGCCTGCTGTCAGAAAGACTCATCTTCCTGAGTCTAAATCTAACCTCTGATACTTACTATCTGTGTGATCCTGGACAAGTCACTTACCCTGTTTGCCTCAGTTTCCTCATCTGTAAAATAAGTTGAAGAAGGAAATGGCAAACCACTGCAGTATCTTTGCCAAGAAAACTCCCAAAAAGGGGGTTACAAAGAATCTCACATGACTAAAAAAAGAACTAAACTACAAGAAAACAACAATTTTTGTCATTCCAGTCTTTTAGATACTTGAAGATCACTATTATACACCCCACTATTTTCTCCTCTCTGGGCTAAATATCCTTCATTCCTTCAACCAATCAACCAATCTTCTTATGAAATAGTTTTGAGTCTAATCACTAGCCTACACCCTCTCATCTGGATATGTTCCTTTTTATTGCTGAACTGAACCCAATCCTCAGTACAGACTAAGATCACATTAGCTTTTGTGGCTGCCATATTTCCATATTTCACTGTTGGCTCACATTGTTCTTGTTGTTGTTCAGTCGTGTCTGACTCCTCATGACCCTATTGGGGGGGTTTCTTGGCAAAAGTACTGCAGTAGTTTTTCATTTCCTTCTCCAGCTCATTTTACAGATGAGAAAACTGAGGCAAACATAGTAAAGTGATTTGCCCAGGGTTACACAGCTAGTAAATGTCTGAGGTCATATTTGAACTCTATCCACTATGGTATCTAGCTGCCCTATATTATTTTTGCAGTCCACCTTTGCTTTATTATTTTTTGAGAGGGGAAGGTAGGGCAATTGGGGTTAAGTGACTTGCCCAAGGTCCCACAACGAGTTTTGTGTTAAGTGTCTGAAGCTGGATTTGAAATCAGGTCCTCCTTACTCCAGGGCTGGTGCTCTATTCACTGTGCCACCTAGCTGCCCTGTACCAGTCTTTTTTTCACATGAACTAAGTGCTATTTCCATCCTATACCTGTAATTTATTTTTTCCTTTTTTTTTTTTTTTTTTTTTTGCTTTTTGGAGGGCAATTGGGGTTAAGTAACTTGCCCAAGGCCACATGGCTAGGTTTTTTGTTGTTGTTGTTTGTGTGTGTTAAGTGTTTGAGGCCGAATCCGAACTCAGGTCCTTCTGACTCCAGGGCTGGTGCTCTACTCACTGCGCCACCTAGCTGCCCCGATTTTTTCCTTTTTTTTAATGAATAAGGATTTTTCTCTCCCACCACCTACTCCCATCGAGAAAGAAAAATAAAATCCTTTTTACAAATATGGAGTCAAGCAAAATCAATCCCTATATTGGTCATTCCAAATATGTGTGCCTTATTCTGAGTCCATCATTTCTCTGCCATTCGATGAATATCCTCATCATTAGTCCTTTGAGATCATAGTTGGTCATTTCATTGATCAAAGTCCTTAAGTCTTTTAAAATTGTTTCCTCAAAGTTGTCATTATAATATAAATCATTCCCCTGATTCTGCTTACTTCATTCTGCGTCAGTTCAGACAATCTTCCCAAGTTTCTTGGAAACTGTCCTTTTCATTATTTCTTATGCCTTACTGGTATTCCATAACTTTCATGTACTATATATACTGTGTTCAATGATTCCTCAATTGATGGGCATTTCCTTCATTTCCATTTATTTGCTAACACAAATAGAGATGCTATAAATATTTTTGTAGCATATTTGGTCCTTCTTTCTTTGATCTCCTTGGGGAATAAGCTAAGTAGTGGCACCATACAGTCAAAAGTTATGCAACATTGTTTTTCAGTCATGTCTGACTCTTCATGACTCCATTTTGGATTTTCTTGGTTTTCTCAGAATCATTTTACAAATAAGAAACAAAGGCTAACAGGTTTAAGTAACTTACTGAGAGTTACACGGCTAGTAATTATCTAAGGCCAGATTTGAACTCAAGAAGAGGAGTGTTCCTGACTTCAAGCCCAGCACTCTATCACTGAGACACGTAACTACCCAAGGGACTGCTCTCTATTGGTCCTCACTCATTCATTCATTCATTCATTCATACATACATATATGCATATATTTATTTATCCATCCACTTATTTTAAAAAGCATTTTTAAGTGCCTACAATGAATCATTCAAGATGTCCCTCTACCTTTTCCCCTCGGATTTCTTTCATTCTCTATTGCTAGAAAGGTACCTAGGTTACCTTCCTTTGTCAGTGAGCTGTATTATTTGGGAGATATCATTTCTCAGTGTCTGTGACAGTATATGTAAACTGATCTTCTTGCAGTTCTCTTATGTCAGCTTTTTTTTTTTGGCGGGGGGGGCATTGGTGAAGGGATGGGAGGATTGTTAAGGAAAGAGGCTGTAGTAAACAGGAAAAAGTTGAATTCAAACTAAGAATTGTACCCTGCAGAATCCCCTGCACATGGAAGGCACTTAATAAATGATTGTTGTTTGATGGTTGATTGATTGACTTGTCCCAAGTACTTGTGTTAATAGCAGAGGCAAAGAAGTAGCCCTAAATAAACTGCTTGGCCTGAGTTAACTTCCTATTATTTGGAACTGTTAAAATCAAGGTGACAAAATTGAACCAAATCATCCAACCACTCGGTGTTTTTATTCTCACCCCACAAAACAAATTTCAATCCTTTTTTCCTCCCACCCCTCTCAAGCATATATGCCTGGGGAATATTGAAACATGAAAACTGTCAGCTCCCAAGGAACTTTTGCAGAATAACAATATGGGGATAAATGCCATCTATTATTATTTTCATCACCATTTAAGACCCAGATTAGCTGTCTGACTTCCTTCTGAGATGAATCATAAGTAATGAACATAAGTTTAGGAAAACATCAAAGGAAAAAGTACTTTTGTATGACAAGTGAAAATATCTGCTTCTGGATGCTGGACCCCATGGGACACCGATAGCTCTTTGGGGGGCAAGTGTGACAGATACACATTTATGCCATTTAAAACTGTAAAGGATCTTTACAATCTTCCCAGAGGCCAGCCACAGTCATGTCACAATTTTACATCATGATCGTTTTACAGATGACAAAACTGTGACTTGGGTACAGGGGAAAAGACAAATAATAAAGCAGCAGCAGAGTCCAACTGAATCCAGAGTTCTCTAGTCTGCTTAGCCCCGGGCTCCCTGAACCTCTCATTCTTTTTTTTTTCCTTTGAACATTACAGGGCACTGCTCCTTCAGTTTGTACTTAAGTCTCTCTAAACTTTCCTCTGTTTATTTGAGGGAAACATGGTAGGTTTGATTGATAGAGCAATTTGCATCTCAAGGCATCACTCGATAAATACAGTGAAATGAGAGGCTACTCTCTCACAAGCCACTTTCTCCCCTTGGGCTGACTTTAGAAACTCATTGATGTCACTTCCTTCCTCAGTCAGCAAGTGAATTTTCTTTAATTCTCAAGACCAGCTGTCCATGCTGTCAACAGAAAGTTATTAAAATTCCTTTAAAGTGAATAAAAATAGCCTAAAAGCAAATGTACTTGGAAACAGGAAAGAATCAGTATGCAAAGTCCACAAAGCTTGGAGCAACATAGTGTTGATCCAACCAGAGATTTCAAGGGTTGTCTATAGAAGATGCTAGGAAAATAATTAGAAGATGTTAAGCCACATACTCCTTCATCTTTTATTAGCAAAGCCTGATGCAGTTAAAAATTGGCCCTTAAGTTTCATTCCTCTTTTTTTCAAAGATGATTTCAATAAATATCAGAATGTCTTATGTCTTCCCTAAATGGGGTTTCCTTTTTCTTCTTCAAGCTAGAGAAAACATTTACATCTCCCTAAAAGGAAGACCCTCCACAAGCAGGGGGGAAGAATTTATCCTATGAGGTATTCATATAAAATAGCCCAAAGTAAAAAAATTGCTGTTTAATTTTTTTTTCCTTATAGGAAGATTAACATTCTAATAGATGGGAAAGAAGATAATTTTTCTTAGGCTTACATATTCTAATGATCTGCTGGACTCCTTCCTCTTTCATCAGCCACTTCCCAACTTTTGCACCTCAGATCACTTAAATCCCACCTGTAGGTTCAGCCCTACCTCAGGAATTAATCCTGTCCTGAGGAAACAGGACAAGAAGGAACCTTAAGTCAGTCCCTCACTGACTGAGCATTAAGAGAGCTTGTAACTGGCTACTCTAACCTTTAAAAGTCAATTGCCCAATATCTGTATTCCTATCTTGTGTGACTATGTTCCCACATGGTACCCCACTTTTTAACTTTTTTTCTTTTGGGGTTGTTTTTGTTTTGTTTTGATTTTTCTTCTTAATGATATTTTTCCAATTACATGTAAATATAGTTTTCAACATTCACTTTTCTAAGATTTTGAATTCCAAAATTTTTCCTTCCTCCTTTCTCTCGACTATTCCCAAGACTTCAAGTATTCTGATATAGGTTATACATGCTAACTTACTTTTTAAGAGATGATTTCAGGAGCAGTTAGGTGGCACAGTGATTAGAGCACCAGTTCTGAAGTAAGGAGGACCTGAGTTCAAATTGAGCTTCAGACACTTGACACTTAATGAGCTGTGTGACTTTGGGCAAGTCACTTAACCCTAATTGCCCTACCTTCCTCCTCCAAAAAAAAAAGTAAAAAAATAAAAACTAAAAGAGATGATTTCCCAGATTACTGTTCATAGGAATTTGACATCCTGTGACTAGGTTACTGACACTGAGTTGAATCCCCCTGATAGCAACAGCCTGTCTGACTGGACCTCTGCTTTTCAGTTCAACAGTGAATTATTGAGTAACTACCATATTGCCTGATTCCATGCTAAATACTGAGGGTAGAGTCTTCCAAAAAGGTATGAACAACGTAGTACCTGCCATAAGCAACTTAGTATGTTCTTGTAGAGTTAAAGTATATGCACAACTCTACATGTTAGGCAATTGCTCATACAAACCTGCCCCACCAAATGCTGATGATTGGTTCTGTGAAAATATAGCATTAGATGAAGCCATGATACTAGAAGCATTTAACTTCATAGGTACAACTTAATAAACTGGAAATACGTTCCTGAATGACCAAAATTGAGACTATAAAAACTGGATGTAGTAACTGAAGACTATATTATTTTTACAATCATTGTGTACTAGAGATTTAGCATCTCTTTAGAATCAGAAGATGGGTTCAAATCTCAGTTCTTCTAGTTATAGACTTGTAGAATTAGAATGAATAAAAGGACCATAGGAGCAATCTAGGTCAACTTTCTCATTTTATAGATGGTGTCCAGACCCTTTTTTTGATCATGGCTTCCAAGTAACACAATAATTTTTAAATTATCTCTCCTGGATATATTTCCCAGGTCAGTGGTTTTTCCAATGAGATATTTCACATGGCCTTCTATTTTTTCATTTGTTTGGATCTGATTTATAGTATTTTGATTTCTCATAAAGTCAGTTTCCAGTTGCTACAATGTAGTTTTGAAGTAGTTATTCTCTTCAGTGACTTTTTGAAATTCTTTTTCTATCTGGAAAATTCAGCTTTTTAAAGTATTCCTCTCCTCATTGGCTTTTTGGGCCTCTTTTGCCATTGGAGTTAGTCTATTTTTTAATGTATTATTTTTGGGTCTCCTTTAACAGGCTGTTGACTCACTTTTCATGATTTTCTTGCATCATTCTCATTTCTCTTCTCAAATTTTACTGTTTCTCTTACTTGATTTTCAAAGTCCTTCTTGAGTTCCTCCATGGGCTGTAAGCAATTCATATTTTTCTTGGACAATTTTGATGCAGTTCTGACTTCATTGTCTTCCTCCTGTGTAGCAGCAAGCACCCCAGCATCCCCAGGGTGGCTGCCAACACAGGTTCTTAGATCTGCTTTTCTAAAGGAAAGCAACTCAAAATGGGTTAACAATCTTGCTTTAATCAATCAAACATATCATAAAAAAGTCAGCACCCTGAACTTCAGAGTATACAGACAGAAATTACAAGAAAACAGAGAAACATTTCAAGCAGAAAGGCCTCCAACTATCTGATCATTACATCCATATTTAGTCACAGTTACTAGAGAGAGAAGCATCAACATCTGGGTTTTCAAAGCTGGCAGGGGGGGGGGGGATGCGTCGGGGAGTGGGGGGGCACTCTCAATGGCTGCCCAGAGTCTCATCTGGTCAAATCACACAACATTTCTCAAAGTGAGCCCCAAAACAAAGCCTCACATCAGGGTTTATATAGCCTTCTCCAGGCTCAGAGAATGTAACAACTGTCTTAACACACTGCCTAATCACAAAGCATCTCCTGAAAAACAAGCCTCCTGCCACAGGCCCCAGGTGCCCCAACCTATCAAAGGGACTAGGAGCAGGGAAGATCTTAAATTTACATTCCCATTACAGAAAGTGAGGCCCACATCAGTTAAGCAACTTTCCTTGCATTCCATAGGTAGCAAGGGACAGAAGTAGGATTTCAATGCCCATTCTCTAACTTCAAATTCAGTGAACTACCCCCAACACGATCTCTCCAACTTATTAATTTTGTGAAATCAGATAAGTTACTTAACATCTTTAGGTCAGGTTTCCTCATCTTTAAAATGAGACTTGACTAGATTATCTCTAATCATTTAATTCTAAATTCAGCTCTAAATTCATGACCCTATGATCTCTTCTCTCAAAATGTTCCTCAGAACTTATCTGCCTCCAGCTTCAAAAGACCCAAGGGTAGATCATTTGGGAGGATGAGTGAGGGCACAAACATGTACCATTCTGTGTCTGTGACAAACCCTTGGGCAGAAGGGGGAGCTAGATAATATCTGTGTTTGGTCCTAGCTGTCTTTTCTTATCTCTTTGATCCCTCTTGGCTTACCTGAGCTCTGCAGTCCAGTCTACTCTTGAAAGGAAAAGGATGCAGCTGTCAAGCCCTAGGTGATCATTCTCCATCTATCCTGCCTCAGTAGGGTATCAGCAATACCTATGAGGCTAGAAACTGCTTATAGATGGAGGGGCAGAAAAAAAAGACACCAGCTTACCTGAAGCCCTCTGAGGAAGAGAGAGGAGACATGTACCAGGAAACTACCACTTCTGTTACCATCTTTTCTCAGACCCTGATGGGTTCTGAGCCCAGGACCTTAAGCCCAAAGGTCTCAGAAATGGTAGTGTCCCCTAACCCACTAGCCCTGCTTCCATCCCAGCCTCCACAGCCATCACTCAAGTCATCAAGCCTTGTAGAGTTCCTACCTGGCAACTGCTTGTATAGATGCTAAAGTCCCTGCTGCCTCAGTAGCCACAAGTACTGAACCACCTGCAAAGAAATTTCTTACCACCAAAATCCTCAGCACTACCAAATGTTCAACTTCAGAAACTGTTTGACTTCATAACAGTAAATGGCATTACCATATTTACCACAAGGACCGTGGGGTCCCTTCTTCCTAACTTGAGGCTGAAGCCTTCTATAGATGCTTTCTCCCACTAGAATGCAAGCTCCTGGAAAGTAGGGACTTACACTTCTGTTAGTATATCCCAGCATTTGCACAGTGCTTTGCATATAGTAAGTGTTTGATAGAGGAGCTTATATTCATTCATTTACTCATTCACTCATTCATTCATTGGGTGATCCACTGATGCAATCTGCCAAGTTTTAAGATTAAGTCGTATCACTACTCTCTATTAATAAAGTAATAGAAGGGTTTCCTTTTAATTGAGAATGGCATTAGAGTGGGATTTTGTGCAATTTATGGTAAAATTTTCTTTCAAGTATTGACAACGTTATCACAAAACAATGTTGGAGCAGTGTTGAAACATTTGTCTGTGTTGCTGAGAACTGCCGCCCTATAACTTCTACCCATTGTTTCCCGTTCTACTTGGGTACCACTCATAGTAAGTCTTAATGATTTTCCACATGACAGATGTTCAGAATTTGAAGACATCTATCATGCACTTCTCCTTTCCAGTCTGAGCTCTCCCACTTCCTTCTATGGACCCTTGTTATGGCATAGTTTTAAGCCCCTCTTTTGCAACCTTTACTAAGAAATTATGGGAAAACAAAATTAACAGAGGAATATAAAAGAAGACAGGTTTATGAAGCACAAATTTCTACCCTAATTTAAATAAAGTATAGCAACCAATTGGGGTGACTATTGACCCTTCCAGAACTGTCTTTCTTTCCTTGTCTCTCAACTGCAACAGTCAGAGGGAAGATCCTAAACCAAATACTCCTATATCAAGGTAGATTTAGATTCACACCACTTCCAAATCCTCTCAGGATTCTCCTCCCCTCCAAAAACCTGATCTCTCCAGTTCTAGGACCCTTCTGGCCCCAGTCCACTCTGTACTCCCACTCTATAATCTCCTGGGCCTGAGTTCCTGGGCCTTAGATAAACTATCCCTCCAATTCCCATTTATTTACAGAACAGAGATGATTGGCAGGTCATGAACTGAATGAAAAAATTAAGTTTTTCTCTACTTAATGGAGCCATACTCCTCCCTAGGCTTTCTCTGATGACTCATCATTCAAGTACCCTTAGGGGAGTGATCTTCCAGAAACCAATCACTACAGCTTTATGATAAGACAATTACTTTATATGTACCATAAAAAGAGCAGACATAATCACCACCAAGGGAAGAGGAGTCATTGCCTCACGCCCCTTTCCTCCCTGTCCTCTGATTCTGGTCAACCACAAGACTGCAAATGAAGAATGGAATAGATCCTTAGCACAGCACATGCACATGCACGCACACTCACATATATATATACATATATACACACACACACACACGCACACTCACATATATATACATATATATACACATACACACTCACATATATATACATATATATACACACACTCACATATATATACATATATATACACACACACACTCACATATATACACACACATACACACTCGCATACACACATTCACACACACAGACACACACACTCACATACACACACAGTACCAGGGACCTTTGAAATAGGAGTTCTGGGAGGTCAGATAGTATAAAAATAAATGTGTGCCAAAGGAATTAGGACAGGTTCCACAGAAGGTGAAATATTTGAATCCACACAATTGTGACTAGATGAAGCCCCTGAAGAAAGTCACTCCTCTAATCCAGTCCAAAAAAGCATTTATTGACTGCCTGCTATATGAAAGGCACTGGGAATACACCATCATCATCATCATCATCACCATCACCATCACCACAGCTAGCATTATAATTATATGTGTGTGTGTGTGCGCGTGTATAGCTTCTTAAGGTTTGCAAAATTATTTGCAAATATCTCACTTTATCCTCATTACAATTCTAGGAAGTAAGGGCCATCATTAGCCCCATTTTACAGATAAGAAAACTGTGGTACAGGGGGCAGCAAGGTGGCGCAGTGAGTAGAGTGCTGGCCCTGGAGTCAGAAGGACCTGAGTTCAGATCCGGCCTCAGACACTTAACACACAAACAAAAACCTAGCCGTGTGACCTTGAGCAAGTTACTTAACCCCAATTGCCCCCCCAAAAAAAACAAAAAACAAAAACTGTGGCACAGAAAGGTTAAGTGATTTGCCCAGCATAACATGGCTATTAAGAGTCTGAGGCCAGATTTGAACTTAAGATTCCAAGTCTAGTGCTCTGTCTATTGCCCATCCTTAAGGAGCTTACAGTCTAGTAGAAGGATATAATATGCTAATATATACATATATTATTCTACTAATGTTTTATATGACACTAAAACATGGAACAATTTATGAAAAATGACTGTCTCACAGATGGTCATAGAAAGGCTCATGGAAGGTGTGAACAAGCTGTGAAACAGAATACCAAAGAACAATAATAAACGATATTATCAGAGAAAGAAATAAAAGAAGAAGAGCTGGTCAGGAGGTCAGAATAAGGAATGACAGAGGGACAACTTGAGTACTTCACAGGCACTTTCTGACACCAGGAGAAATCAAGGAAAGACTCCAGGAATTTGAGTGATGAACAGGGGGTAAATTTCATAGGTTCATAACTTTAGACCTGGAACAGACCTCAAAGATGATCTAATCTAATTACTTCCTTCTAGAAATGAGGAAACTGAGGTTTGCCCGAGGTCACCCAGGTAGTAAACATCAGAAGTGAGACTTGAAACTCAGGTCCTTGGACACTTTCTACTGTAGTAGGACATGGACAAGATTCAAAAAGGATGGACAGGTATGGATGAGTGATATTTATCATTGGAGGGAACAATGTAGAAAATCATTAGTGCATTTGAATATTGAGTATTTGAGGAAGAGGAGAGAGAGAGAGAGAGAGAGAGAGAGAGGGGGGGGATGAGAGAAAGAGAGAAAGAGAGAGAGTACCTTGGGGTACCAGGCCGTACTTCCATTAGGAGGTGGCATATAAGCTGAGCTTTGAAAGAAACTAAATCACCTAATCAGTAAGCAAGCATTTATTAGGTGCCCACTCTGTGCTTAGCATTGGGAATACAAAGACAAAAATGAAAAAGACACTGTTCTCAATGGGTTTATATTCTACTGGGGTCAACAATAAGTTCACATAAAGACAAATATAAAATGTTTATCAGGTTTGGTGTTGAGTCATTTCAGTCCAGTCCAACTCTCAGTGACCCCATTTGGAGTTTTGTTGGCAGAGTTACTAGAGTGCTTTGCCATTTCTGTCTCCAGCTCATTTTACAGATAAGGAAACTAAGGCAAACAGGGTGAAATGACTTGTCCAGGGTCACACAACTACCAGCTCAGAAAGATGAGCCTGACTCCAAACACAGCACTCTACACACTATTCCACCTAGCTGTCTCCATTTACTAAGTAAATATGAGGTAATTTCCAGGAAGGAGACCTAGCATTTTCAAGAAAAGCCATTAGAGAAAATGTTAGGTGAGCTGAGATTTGAAGGAATCTAGGGATTCTCAGTCAAAGGTGAGGGAAGGAAGATATTCCAGGTATAATGTGCTGCCCCTTTAAGTTTTGTTGATGAGATAAAGCCCACACAGTTCTCTGAGAGACAGTTACTCTGAGAGACAGTTGCCAGAGGCTGTGTCTGATTAGGCAATTACTGAGTGTTGAATGTGACAGGCTGTTACAGACTGGAAAAATATCAACACCAGAACTGTTGTATGAATTTGGGACAAATGTAATCTTTCTGATTATTGACAGGTGAGAATTTGATTGCTAATCATAAGCTAAGATAGAGTTATTCACATAAGTAATCCTGAGTCTGAACTCAGAAAGAAGAGAGGGATGAAAGGTCAGATGTTAGAAGTGCTGCTGCTAAGTTTGAAGGTATAAGTAATGAGGTCTACAGTTGGTAAAGATTAAGTAGAGCTAAACAGAGAATCAGAGAGAAAACTCAATGGATCAACCTGTTAGACTGAGACTTCATGCCCAGGATGCAGTTCATCAAGCACACCAGGAATCAGCTCAGCTTAGCAGGAGGAACATCTATTCAAAACAAAAGCTTAGGGCTGGCTAAGGGGCACAGTGAATAAAGCACCGGGCCTGGAGTCAGGAGGACCTGAGTGCAAATCCAACCTCAGACACTTAACACTTACTAGCTGTGTGACCTTGGGCAAATCACTTAACCCCAACTGCCCTGCTTCCCCTTCCCCTTCCCCCCCTCCAAAAAGACTAATTGAAAAAACAGAAGCTTCAGAAAATTTTAGTCTCAGAAAGAGAATACCAAAGTTTACAATGCCAAAGTACACCACGTGGAGTTTCCTTATTTAGGTGGCCCCTTAGTTGTTTTCTTTAAGTATATCTCATTATCAAAAAGTTATTCTGAGATATCGCTGCTGAGGATTGAGTTAGATTTGGCAATTGCTGAATAATGAATCTGTTAAATAATAATAATAATAATAACAACCCAATACATATCACATATTAAAGGAAATGCAATATTTGTAATGGAATTTCTTTTGCCTTATTGTTAAGTAAATGTTTAAGATCTGAAAATGTGGGGGTGGTAGTGCTGGAATGAATTCTGTTTGGGACGTGCTGAGTTTGAGGTGCCTGTGGGATTCAAAATGTCCATTAAGTGATATAAAATTGGAGCTCAGGGTTGGATAAAAAATATCTGAGAGTCATCTGCATAGAGAAGCAAACTAAACTCATTGGACATGATGAGGTCACCAAGAAATAGAGTGCAGAGAAAAAGGAAAAGGTCCAGGATGGAGCTTTGGAGCATATTCACAATTAGGGGGCCAGAAGTAGATAATAATGCAGCAAAGCGTGATGAGAAAGAACAGTCAGGTGAGTAAAAGAAGAACTGAGGGAGAACAGCAGTAAGATGGAAACTCAGAGAGGACAGGGCATCCCATGTGCTGAAGGGAGGGTGGGGTACTTCCAGGGTTAAAGGACAGCCTTGCAAAGGCATGGAGGAAGGTGACAGAATATCAAATTTGGGGACTAGAAGGTTGATTGTTTGGCTGGAAGAGGGGGATTATTGCAAAATAAGCTTCCAAAGGTAGATTGAAGCAGTTTGTGAAGAGTTTTAAGTGCTATGGTGCAGGTGTTTTATTTAATCCTAGAAGCAATAGGAAATCACTGAATATTCTTGAACCCGTGAATGTCTTGAGGAGCACTGTGTTTTAGGAAGGCTACTTTGACAGCTGTGTAGAAGATGGATTCTCACACCATTTAATTGTTTTCTTTTTAATGAACTAAGGATTTCTACTAATCAGCTATTTAAAAAGTCAGGTTAAGGGGCTAGGTGGTGCAGTGAATAGAGCATCGGCCCTAAAGTCAGGAGGACCTTAATTCAAATGTGACCTCAGATACTTAACACAAAAATTAGCCATGTAACCTTGGGCAAGTCACTTAACTCCAATTGCCCTACTTTCCCCCCTTCCAAAAAAAAAAAAAGGCAAAAAAAATTATCATGTTAAGTCCCTTCCTTCTGTTTCATGGACTAAAAAATGTGGAGAGAAATTCCTCCAAAATGAATGGCAATGAGTGTAATAATATTAGAAGGTAATTCACATACCTCACACCCCACAAATCCTATAAAATATTTTGAACATAATGAGGGCGTTTCTCCCCCTTGAAGTCAAGAGGAAATTAACATTGTCCTTCCTATATGTATAGGTCAAGTAATAGAATCTTCCTTCAAACCTTCTCCTTCTGATTTCCCATAGACATAAATTGGCCAGCATTCCTAAAGAAGAGAATGTTTAGATAGCCCCACCCCACCTGCCTTCATTACCTAGAAAGGACAGCTTTATTATCTGTGAGGTAAACATATTCATTTGCTTTCTTTGTGGTAACCCAAAGAACTGCAGATCCCTGGGCATTATTATCTCAGGGTGCCTCCATACTGGGCAATCTGGATGTGGCCTAAAAGCCCCTTACACAAGCATCATCATTGGCCTTTATACAGCACTTCAAATTTGCGAAACACTTTGCATATAAAGTTACCACAGCTTTGTGGCTCAGGCCAAGCTCCCTTTCCCAGCTACCCAGTCTGGGAAATGCATGAATAATGTTGTTTCCAAGCACAGTAAAAGTGTGTCCAACTTCTCTGGTCACTAGGGCACCTAAGAATGTCCAGGACCTCATCACGTAACTTCACACCCTGCTCATTCTCAACCCTTCCCACCTCCACCCCCTTTGGCCAAGGGGGAAATGGGGCTTACCGTGTTTCATTGATGACTTGGAACATTTCATAAAGTTGAATTAAATCTCACAGTGCTGGCTGTGATGAGGGCAGTGCCCTTGGTATTTTCTAAAAGCATGGGGTGAGATCACTGCCACTGGTAACTGAAGGAGACAGCGTATTTTCACAAGCTCCCAGGTTAATATCTTCTAGCCTTATTGAAGTGCCTCTTCGAGAATTATACCCACAACACACCAGTATTGATTAATAACACAGAATTGCTCTCCTGGGGCAGATGAACAGCCCATTGTGTTCATCACAACCCAGTGTCTTAATGGCTAAGGGAAGAAGGCAGAAAAATAGAATATAGCATCCCCGGAGGAAAGTTTTAGTCTCCAATCTACCATGGTATTGTACTTCTTCAGTCCTGTATTTCTGAGCATGGTGCTATCTTATTCTTTCTACATCTGATTAATAATTAATGTCAATCACTCTTTACTTTGGAGGGTTGTCTAAGTTTATTTCATTGGACATGCAAATGGTGGTAAATTCCAGGTCCTGCCAGTTTTTCTTCTTCATTACTTCATGCATCTGAGTGCAAGCATTTTAGGGATCAGATCACAGAATCTCAACTCCTACCCCAGGCAGCTAGGTAGGTGGCCCAATAGAGCACTGAACCTGCAGTCAGGAAAACCTGAGTTCAAATCCAGCCTCAGATATTTATTATCTATGTGATCTTGAACAAATTATTTAACCTCTGTTTGCCTCAGATTCCTCATCTTAAATTAGAAACAATAAAAGAGTATAATAAAATCTTCATGGTTATTTGTAAAGTGCATAGCACAGACTCCAGCATATAAGAGGTGCTGTATAAATGCTAGGTATTGTTAGCTATTGTTTTTCAAATGAAGAAACTCTTCATAAGGGTGGCTAGGTAGCACAGTGAATAGAGCACCAGCCCTGGAGTCAGGAGGACCTGAGTTCAAATTCAGCCTCAGACACTTAACACTTACTAGCCATGTGACCTTGGGCAAGTCACTTGACTGCAATTATCCTGCCCTCCCCCCTCCAAAAAGCACAAAAAAAAGAAAGAAACTGTCCATAAGAAGTGATGATTCATTCAAGGGTGCATAACCCTTGGTACTAGAGGCAAGTCTAGAACTCAAGAATCCCATCTTCCTTCCCAACTCACTTCCCACTGCACTATGCTGAGAAGTGAACAAATTAATGGCAATATCTGGAGCTCTTAACAGAACCTGTGTTAATTCTCCTGATTTGGCTGCTAATATTACTAAAACTTTAAAATGTTTTTAAGTATCTATCTGTGAACTTACCCACCAAGAGCATTTTATGCACCTTCCTTCAGCCACGAAGCCTATTTTTGGCTACCATAAACTGTTCTCTAAGAACCTGGCCAGGGGCTACCTGACACCACAAGTCAATAGGTGCTCAGACAAAGGAATATGAATGAATCTTTGTGTTCATCATATAAAATATCCCTAGGTTATTACTGCAAAATAAACCATATAATGCATTCCAAAGTTCATTTATACATGATTCTTAGGGTATCCGAGTTGTGAAAAATCTATACTTCTACTCCCCTGTTGCTGTCATTCAGTCACTTTTCACTCATGTCCAACTCTTCATGACTCCATTTGAGGGTTTGGTTTGTTTTTGTTGGCAACAACATTAAGGGGGTTGTCATTTCCTCCTCCAGAGCATTTTACAGTTAAGGAAACTGAGGCAAACAGGGTTAAGTGACTTGCCCAGGGTCACACAAGTAGTAAGTGTCTGAGGTTGGATTTGAACTCAGGTTTTTCTGACTCCAGGGCCAGTGCTCTATTCACTGCACCACCTAGCTGCCCCTATAGTGGCATTTTAAGTCATCCTTTCTTTACTTTTAAAAATTTTAAATATCACTGAATCCTGCCAATTCACTCACACCACTCCTTTATATACTCTCTTCTCCTCACTTGTATTATTGTGAAAAAGACCTCCTCCCTGGTGACTCTATAACAAAGATTTTCCTTCCTGCCCCCCTTTATAAAGCCACCAGACCAATCAGCATAAATAGAGCTTTCACCATATCATTCCTCTACCCAAGAATCTATATTAAGCCTAAATTCTCCTGATATAGAATCTTTTTGTTTTGAGGCAAACAGGATTAAGTTACTTGCCCAGGGTCACGCAATAAGTTTCTGAGGTCAAATTTGAACTCAAGTCCTCCTGCCTCCAGGCCCAGTGTTCTATCACCTGGCTGTCCCATCTACTCTAATCTTCATTCACACTTTCTGTTCAACTTATTTCCAATCATTGCCCAAAACAATCTACGCACTCCAGTCAGACCAACCTCCTCAAGGTACTGTGGTCATTCCCACCCCTCTCTCTTCTTTTCATGTTGTTTTTCAACCTGGGCTCTCTTCATCTCCTTTTTCTTTGTTTTTTTCTAAATCCTGCCCATTTACTTCAAGTCCCATCTTCTTACTCCCTCTTCCCTTGACTACTCCAGTCCCAAGCAACATATCCTTTCTCTAAAACTTCCATTCTGCGTATAATCTGGACACACCACTTAGCACTTAAAAATATGTACTGAGACTTAGAATTGCTAATTGATTTAGGTTGGCCAGTCTTGTATCAGTAATTAGATGTATATGTAGTTTCTCTCTCATCTTCTACCTCAAGGCCTACTTTTTAAGCCCTTAAGAACTTCAGCAGAGACAATAAGTTTAGATAAAAATCCATCTTCTGTCTTCATGGAGCTTACAGTCTAGTGGATCCCATAAAATCACTGCTATGCCTTTGGAGCACTTTTTTAGTACGTCTTGTTTTGTATTTTCCAGTTACCTGTTACTGTCATTCAGATTTTAAAGTCCTTTTGAGATTTCCCTTTGTCGTTTCCCTAAAAAGTTTGGTTCACTTCCTTATCATTCATTACCTTTGCTGGATTTCCATTTTTATTTTCTCAGAGTTTGGATAACTTGCCCAAGGTCATATAGCCACAGTTTGCATTGAAAGTGGTTCTTAAACCCAGATCTTTTTGACTACAGCATCTGCTCTCTATCCAGTGACTTTCTCTGAGGCAGAAAATATGAATGCTGTAAGGTACAGGCCTGGCTTGACTGGTTTGCCCATTTCAACAATGTATTAATTCTCATTTTTTTTCTTTTTCCCTTTCAGTATCTAGAGAGAAACTCCAGCAGCCGATCATCAACCAGGTAATATTTTGTGTTCTTACACTTAAGAATGAACTTTTACTTTGAATTTGAAGAATCTGGCATTTGTGAAAGTGAAAAACATTTGGGTGAGGAGGAAAAATCAGTAGATACTTGGTGGCCATGCCAACCATTCCTATTCTCTTCCCATTCTCTCTTACTGTTGTCCAAAGAAATAAGAAGTGGAGAAAAAAATTGATTTTCTGCCAATGAAATGGGATTCTGGAGTCCAAACAGTCCCACAGTCATATCATTAACCTCTAGAGATAGAACCAAAGCTGCAAATGGATACTTTTATCTCATTTTCCCCTAACAAACTCAGCTCTCCTCTGTGATTTTCCCAAGATCCAGCTCTCAGGGGTAAGAACTAAGATTTTACCTTGCATTACTACCTCTCTCAAAGTCTTTAAATATATGCCATTCCCCATTTGACTGACATAGCCTTTCAGAGATTTGTTTTAATCTGCACCTGTGATTTAAATGTTATAGGGAATTCAGTGTGGAAAGTTCCTCAACCAACCAATTAATCCAAAAACATTTATTTTATACCTGTGTGCCAGGTGCTGCATTAGCCACTGGGGACATAAATGTGGTGTGTACAAGGGTATCTTTACCTACAGTGTGAGTACTACTGCCTCTCTTATATTGACTTACTTGCCCCAATCTGCCCTCACATTGGCAGATGCAGGTTCCTACAGAAGGACTACCAACACATAGTTATATTCAGACTCTCTCAGGCTCCTAAATTAACCCTTTTTGGGAGGAATATAGTCTCCCTCTAATTACCACTTAAGTGCTTCAGCCCTGACCAGTATACTTCCATTTACACAAAGCTAACTTCATAATGACACTTTTGGAATTTTAACATAACCACTTACTTAGCAATAAGGCAAAAAGGGATAATAGTAACATCACAGGTACTAAGGTTAAAGCAAATACATTCATAGTAAACACATCATAATATCCACATAAACTTGAGATATGCTCTCCCAGATTTGTGACTGGTTGAGTCTCCTTCCAACCAAATGAGAATCTTCTAGCTTAAGGCTGCTGTCCACTGCCAGTTGTGGCTACCCCTTTTATCACACAGCTCCTAGAGAGCTAGTCTTTTTACCTCACACTGTTTCTTCCGTCTTCAATTTTCATTAGTGACTTTCTTCCATACTTTTCAGTGACTTAAATCAGAGCCTCCCGGCACTCACTCACCTTTTACTTAGGAGGTTAAAAGCTTAACAAATCTCTCCATGCTATCAGAAATCCTGATTTAAGGACCCAGTAGTCTTCAGTAACATGAGTTTTTATTTTGTACAATTTTTACCCTTTGAAGCCTTAAAAGGTACATGCAAATGAGCTGAGAGACAATGCAACTCCAATCATTCTATAGTCTTCAAATTTTTGTTGTTGGTTAGTTATTTTTAAGTTGTGTCTGGCTCTTTGTGACTCCATTTTTTAGCAGAGATACTAGAATGATTTACCGTTTTCTTATCCAGCTCATTTTACAGATGAGGAAACTGAGGCAAGCAGGACTAAGTAACTTCCCCAGAGTCATGCAGCTAGTAAGTGTCAGAGGCCAGATTTGAACCCAAGAAGATGAGTCATTCTGATTCTAGGGCTGGCAATCTAATCACTGTGCTACCTAACTGCCCATAGTCTTCGAATAGGGCCACTCTAACAGCCTTTGTCTCTTACAACTTTTTCTTTATACTTGAATTTTAGCAGTTATTAATAAACTTTCTATCCCCTTAAAGCATAAAATTGTTCATACACAGTAGGAAAAAACACCCTACATCCTATGTAGTATAATTTAAGCCTTTATATTCATTACACAGTTTATTCTCTGTTTCATTTGTTGCCAAACTGCTCACAGCTTATTTGAAAACTGAATTTCTTTACAAATAGACTTTAGCAGTTATTACTAAACCAAAGTTTCTTTCCTAGTCCTTTCAGGAACCAAACTATGAATGTAGGAAAAGGTCAATACTTTATATCATTTATTACTTTAACTATTTTTCTTTACACAAAAGTACATTTTTAATCCTTTCTTTCTTCACCAACCTACTAATCTTAAAAAGAAAATACAATGAATGAAGAAAAAAAGCAAAGTAGTTCATACCCTAGAACCCAGGGCTGTGTCCTGGGCCCTCTTTTCTACTCCTCCTCTATTATCTCACTTGTTGATGTTAACAGACATGAATTCAATTATCTTCTTTGTGCACCAGTCCTGTCTATTCCCACCTACCCCTCAGTCTTTTTCCTGCGCTATAGTCCCACATCACATACTGGTTTTTGGTCATCTCAAATTGAGTGTCCTACAGGTGACTTGCACTCGATGTGTCCAAAACAGAACTCTACCCCCAAACCCTCTCCCCTTCCAAACTGTCAAGGGCATCACCCTCTTCCAAATCACCCATGTTTGCAGCCTTAGGGTCGTCCTCTATTCTTCATTCTCACTTACCCAATATATCAAATCTGTTGTCAAATCTTGTCATTTCACATCTCTTGTGTGTGTCCTTCTCTCCACAGTCACCACCCTAGGTCAGGCTCTCCCTATCTCATTCTAATCTGTGCTCTACTCCACAGCTAAGGTGAATTTACTAAAATGCTAATCTGTCTCCTCCCCTTACTCAATGCACTCCAGAGGCTCCCTATTACTTCCCCATCACAGAATCAAATGTAATGTTCTCTTTTTGACATTCAAAGCCCTTCTCAACCCGCTCCTTTTCTACCTTTACATTCTTCTTACATATACTCCCCTTCTCATACTCTGGTAACTAGCTATACTTACCTATGTGTTGTTCCTAGACCACATCCCTTCATTTCCTGGCTCCATGCATTATACTGTTGCATTGTATTTGTTGCATTATATTTCCCTCCAAGTCTGGAATGCCCTCCCTCCTCACTTCTACCTATCTCTTAGTTCCCTCTGGACTCAGCTCAGATCTCACCTTCTGCAGGGTCCTTCCCTGATCCCCAGCACTTTTCCCCTCCACCAAGTTCCTTCCCTCTGAGATGACCTTCCATCTGATCTGTGTCTGCTTGCATGCATGCATGTGTATATATATATATGTACATATGCCTGTATATACATGTATGGTCATATATGTATATATTTGCATAATTATTCACGTCTCTTCTATTAGGGCGTGTATTTAAGGGCAGGGACAGTGTTTTTGCTTTTCTTTGTATCTTCAATGTTTATCATAGTTCTTGGCACATAGAAAATATTTAATAAATGCCTGTTGATTCATTAACAATCTAACTGGGGAGATAATAGGCATATACGCAGGGACATATAAAGCATTTAAAAACAAGTGACAAAATAACCTTTGGAGGAAGTCACTGACACTCGGGGACAATGGGACCAGGAAAGGTGGTGTGCTTAAGCTGAATCTTCAAAGAAACCAGGGTGTTGAAATAGTCCAAGATGAATAGGAAGAGTGTATCAGACATGCAGGACAGCCAATGAGAAGATTACATGAGAAATAGCAAGGAGGCCAGTTTGACTGGTCTACAGTTTTTTAGAAAAAAGTAAAATATAACAAACCTGGACAGATAAGGTATAAATTGTTTTAAATATCAAACACAAAGTTTATATTTTACCCTAGAGGTAATAGGGAGCCATTGGAGTTTATTGAGGAGGGCTACTACTTCTGTTCCCCCTTCCTACTACTAACCTTTTAGAGCTGTACAAGGCATGGGCTCCTTAAGGAAGTTATGAGTTAACCACACCCAGATACCTAGGCAAGCTGCACAAACATAAACCCTCATGGCTTTCCTTATCATCCACAGCCCCTACAATTACCTCATGACTACAGTGTGCACTCTTCTTCAATAATCTTTGCATTAAGATACCCGGCCTATGGTTTTAATTATTTAGTGGGGAATAGTAAGTAGTAAAGTAGGAGCAGGCATGCTTTCCCCCAAAATAAAGTCCTATGAAGTACTATTTCTCTGGAGAGATCATCTTTCTAATCCTGCAGGTTTATAACCTGCGTCATCCTCAGCACCTCACTCCCCTACACCTCACCTATCCAATCGGTTGTCAGGCCTTGTCATTTCTGCCTTCACATCTCATGAATTCATCCCCTTTCTCCACCGAGCCAGCAGCCCAATTCAATCCTTTATGATCTCTTACCTAGACTGTTAGAATAGGCTACTAATCGGGTTTGCACCTCATATCTCTCCCCTCTCCAGCCCCATCTCCACACAGCTGCCAAAGGGATTTCCATAAAGTCCAGGCATGATTATGCCCTTCCCAAACTCAGTAAGCTCTGGTGGCTCTCTACTGACAAATGTTATTTCTTCTTTATTGCATTCTTTCTATAATTTATATTTTATGTGTTTTATAATGTCAATAATTATTTATATCATATATATATATATATAATTTGTACATAAAAATATTGGACAGTGGTCAAAAAATGTTTGCTAAGGTTTTATAATGTTAATGGGATTTAAGATGTTCCCTCCCCACCCTATCCCCCATTAATAGGCCTCACATGGAACCCATTAAGGGAAACTTGCTTAGAGGAGACTTGCTTGTAGGAAGGCTTTCACACCTTTTGCTAGTTTCTAATTAAGCACTGAGTCAAGAGGGTTGTGATGCCTTCTGGCTCTGAGAAATGTATATATACTCTGAGTTGGTATTTTGCTTTGGGGGCTCGCTGATGAGAAGCATCTTATGATTCCCTGGTCAAGATTCTGAGTGACCATTTATTCAGAGCTCCCTGAGAGTTCAGATGTAAAGGCTGTCTCAATCGAGGGATTGACACACGTAAAGTGTATAGTTGATTCAGGTAGTCAGAGCCCTCTCTGGTGATCTTTATTTCTCTGCTTGTATTTTCTCTGTTTACATTTTCTCTGAAGTTCAGGATGCTGACTTTTCCCTTGAACTAGTGAATGTGATTTTAAAAAGATTGTTGACCCCTTAAACAGTATCTTTCCTAGTAAAACATCCAAGAACCTGTGCTAGCAGCCATCCTGGGGATGCAGGATGCCAGTGTAGTTGCCGCTACAGATGTGCAAGCAAAAAAAGTAAGGAAACCACTAGCCTATATCACTGGCTAAAAATACAGACATTGGTGTGCAGTAAGATATACATGATTTTTATCCACAAATGTCAGTCTCCATGTTTTCCTACTCATCTAGCACAAGTTATTATTCATCCTTGCCAATAGTGTAAGTTTCAAGTCAACATTTATGGGGTGTCAGAGTATCCTCCAGGCCAGTTTCCTCCATGCCAGCAAAGGGTATGTTCTTCCATGGCTTCTTATGTCTATCAACACTGGTACCAAATAAAAGATCCAGAGTGATTTCATCCACAATTAGGGTCTTATTTACCCAATAGGCAACAGATAGAAAATAACAAACACCTCTCTTACTGAGCTTTAAAATAAAATTCTTTCACTCATTTAACTAATGTAAGTCTGTGAGTTCAAATGGCAAGACTGGATTCTTTGAATAGACTCGTCTCTATTTGAAATTACTGGTATTTATAACACTGAAGTCAGGTGACTGAGTATTTCATAAAATGCTAAAGTTGAATGGAGGCCCTTAAGGTCACCTAATCCAACCCCTTGATTTTATATCTAAGGAAACTGAAGGAAAGCCAAGGAGTTGAAGTAGCTTGTCAAAGGTCACATAGTTCGTGACAGGATCATGACTGGAATCCAAGTCTCCTGACTCCTAGGCCAGTGGTCCTTTCTCAATTTCATGGTGCCACTCCCTGTCACCACTGGGGCACTCATATCTTTTTCTCATACTTCTGCTGTGCAGCTTGAGAAAAACCATACAAGTTTTTATATGGCTTATAATGACTTTTATAAGACTTGTTTCTTTTACTATTGCATTTATAGCTATTAGTGAAACACCTCAATGTTTTGGAAGGCTAGTCAGCTGTTTCTAGATTACCATTCTTAGACAGTACTTTGTTTCAGCTGAAGTGTTGAAGTACAGGTTTCTGTATATTAAAGTCACACGGTGGAGTATATAAAGCAGATCCTGAATCCTCACCAATGAACACAAGAAAAATATATTTCAATCAATTAATATTTACTAAACACATACCATGTGGCAGGAGTTGAGTGCTATAAAGACAAAAATGAAACAATGCCTGTCCCCAAAAGCTTACATTCTAATGGGAGGAATAACACATATAAGAATATAAATAAATACAGAATTTTAGATGGAAGTGCTCCAGCAGGTAGGGGAAATTAGGAAAAGCTTCATGAAGATAGTAGAGCTTGAGATGAGTATTAAAGGAAATGAGAGTGAGGTTCCAACATCACCAGCCCTCCACCTCCACCTGATTCCTCTGTATTAGTTCTTCCTTTCACACACCATTTTTGTGAGATAATTGTTCTTTTTGCCTTTTTCTATCCAATTTTGTTTTTTAGAATCACTGCGTTATGTATAGCCCCAGTCTTTCTTTCAAACAACCCTAGTAATGATAGCAGTTTTAATAATACTGATAACATTTTCATGTATAAGAAAAAAGTTTGATATTAATAAGTGCCTGATAATTAGTCCTTAATGTTTTCCTTATATTTCTTCTAATTTCCCGTTGAGTTCCAGTCTTTTTGTCAAAAATACCTGAAAGTGTTTCAGTTCGTCAAATGTTCATTTTTTTTAATTGAGGCTTATACTCAACTTTGTGGGGTAAGTTATTCTTGATTGCAATCCCAACTCTTTTGCTCTTCAAAATATAATGTGGGGCAGCTAGGTGGTACAGTGAATAGAGCACCAGCCCTGGAGTCAGTCTGAGCTCAAATCCAGCCTTAGACAACTTGACACACTTACTAGCCATGTGACTTTGGGTAAGTCACTTAACCCCAATTGCCCTCTAAAAAGCAAAAAAAAAAAAAAATTACATATGTGTGTGTGTTTGTGTGTGTGTATACACACATATAAAATGTTCCAAGGCCTACAGACTTTAGTGTAGAAGCTGCTAGGTCTTGTGGAATCCTGACTGTATCTCTGCAGTATTTAAATTGGTTTTTTTTCTTGTTGCTTGCAATATTTTCTCCTTAACCTGAGAGTTTTGAAACTCGGCTATGATTTTCCTGCTAGGACCTCTTTCAGGTGGTAAATGGCAGATTTTTTCTATTTCAACTTTTTCCTTTGTTCTAGAACTTTAGGGCAAATTTCCTTAATTTCTTATAATATTGTATCTAGATTCATTTTTTTTAATCATAACTTTCAGGTACTCTAACAATTTCTATGTTGTCTCTCCTTTATTCTTCATATCAGTTATTTTCTAATGAAATGTTTCAGATTCTCTTCTGTTTTTTCTAGTTTTATTATTTCTTGTTGTTTTATAATATCATTTGATTCCTCTTGCCAATTCTAGTTTTCAAGGAGTTATTTTCTTCCTTAAGATTTTGGACCTCTTTTTCCAATTGGCTAGATTTCTTTTCAAAATTTGGTTGTATTTTATTTTTCCCCTAAGGTTTTCTTGATCTCTCTGATTTTGTAATTCCTTTTCAAATTCTTCCAATAACTATTTGGGTGTGAGACCATTTGATGTTGCTCTTTGGGGAAGGAGTGGCTTTTTTTACCTCATTATCTTCCTCCAAATATGAATCCAGATCTTCTTTTATGCCATAGTAGCTCTCTCTGGTCAGGTTCTTTTTCCTTTGCTTACTCATTTTTGTTTTTATTTTGTTTTATTTTTAACAGCTTATTATTGTAATCAGGTTTTAATCCTGAGTTGTAGGTAATGTTGCCCCAGGCCTCAGGTCCTCCTTACAGTTATTTTCTTAATTTTGTCTGGGGCACAACCTCAAGAATTCCTCTCCTCCCCTAAGCTATAGCTGGAGTCCCCAGCTACACTGTCCTGAAAATGCTCTGGCTCCCTGTGGTAAAACACAGAAAGGGTTGGGGGAAAGGAGGGTCAACTTTCTCACACTCAGCTGTCTCCTCTTCCTCAGGTGAAAATTAGTGAGGTGAAAATTCCTGAGGCCATGAGATCAAATTTCCTGAAGCCTAGTTTGCTTCCAAATGGAGCTGCCCTCAGGGCCTGCTGTTTGTTGATTCAGTGCAGTCAAGGTGGAGGTATCTACTTTCCACTCACCAAACCTCCTCCTTTGGAAGTCTTATCTTTCCTGAGGTCCTCTCTAATTGTCTTAGGAAGACAAGTGCTTTATCCTTTTATTTTTGCTGCTCTTTGTTCATTTCATGGCAATGTCCTGTTCCTGGAGGAAATTTGGAAAGCCTGGAAAATTCTGACCTATTCCACCACCTTCCCAGAATGCAATGTCAGAAACCAAAGGTTTTTAAACATGGAGATGAGAAATGAATACATTTTAGCAGTGGGAACAATCAGTGCAAAGATATGAGAATGGAGCATAGTGTGAGACAAATGCAAATAGAAGAGTGTGTCTGGGTCAGAGAGAGTGTCTAGTGAGAAGTCACATGTAAGAATTCTGGAATGGTAAAAAGCTTATAAAGTTCTAAATGTCAAATATAGGAGTTTATATTTGATTTGTTGTTGTTATTTAGTCATTTCATTCATGTCCAGCATGTGATCCTTTGGGGGATTTCTTGGCAAAGATACTGGAGGGGTTTGACATTTCCTTCTCCAGGTCATTTTACAGATGAGGAAACTAAGACAATCGGGTTAAGTGACTTGGCCAGGGCCACACAGCTACCCAAGGCTGGATTTGTACTCATGAAGATGTGTTCCTGACTCCAAGCCTAGAGTTCTATCCACCAGAGGTAATAAGGTCACACAGGTAGTCAATAGAGGCAGGATAGAACACTACACCTGTATATAATCTGATGGATCAATTCATCCATTGTATTCCTTTTTCCAATGAGAAAACTCTCAAGGTCAAGTTATTTGTACAAGATCACACAAATCATTAGTATCAGAGCTGAGATCAGAAGTATCAGAATTCTCCTAACTGGAAATTTAGTGGTCCTTCCATTATACAATGGTGCCACTCAGAAAATGTATGAGCTTTATGGAAGAAGAGGACACATCTTTTCTCTTGAACTTATAGTTAGTATTTATTAGTGGGGCAGAGGCAAACAAGACAATAGGCATCATCCATTCTTAATTAATTTCCCTTTTGGCACTGAGACAAGAAACAAAACCACAGCTTCTCTGAATACCTGTTTCTTTGTTTCTGAGTTTAATTCTTGACAAGTATTTTCTTTTCATTACTGTGGATAATCAACACAGAAATCCCAACCAGAGAAGGGTATACTGCAGAGCATTGTCATATCTCACCTAGGATGTAGAGATTGAAAATTTTAAGAGACTACTTCCATCAGCATGCCAATAGCTAGCAGGCTTGTGTAGCCCACAACTTCTTTACCACACCTGAGCTCAGAGCACAAACAACTGCTTGAGCTCTCTAGAGAACCCATTGAATTCTTGACTATATGATTCACTGGGGAAATCAGTGATCTTTTAAAAAATAACTTCTTGGCAATATTGTTTATTAGGCTAAGACAAAAATTAGCAGTGACCCATGTGGCTACCAGAATAGGATCCCAGAATATTATCCAGAATAGGATAAATACATGACCTATTATTTTTCCTGTTTTCTTTGCCTAGCACTGGGATTTCTAGTAGTCAGTAGATATGGACATTTTAGTCACTTTCTTACCTTGCACAGCCCTCCCTCACTCAAATCAAAATCAACTTCGAGTCAGGTCAACATTTTCCTGATGCCATAATCCTCTTCGAAAATGAAGGACAAACACAACAACAACTTACTTTCTTAGCATAATTCCAAATTACTTTGCAGAAGTTAGATCAATTCTTGGCATATATATTTAATAAAAATGAAGTGTACTATAGGTTTTATAAGCATGCTATATTTCAGATATATATTAAAGCATTGAAAAAATGTTCTCCAAATTCAATTAATTTAATTTAGTGAGTAGTGATTAATTGGTGCACTGAATAGCATCCTAGATTTAGAGTTAGAAGACCTGAGTTTGAATCCCAGATCTTTCACCTCCATATTGTATGACTTTCTGCAAGTACTTAAGCTTTCTAGACTTTAATTGCCTCAAATGAGTGGATGAAACTAGATAAACTTGAAGGCTCCTTCCATTCATATGTCTATGATCCTTCAGTACTAAGGGCCTATCACTTACAAAGGACTGAGCTAGTTGTTATGGATATGAAGACTAAAATAATAACAGGCCCTGCCCTCAAGGAGTTTATATTCTCCTGGAGGAAAATAACAACTACAAATAGATAAGTAAAAATGAAGTAATTACAAAGTAATTTTGTGGAGAACACTGATATGGGGGGGAGGAGGCAGTATCAAGAAAAGCTCCCACATAGGAAGAAGTAGGACTTAAGCTGAGACTCAAAGGGAGCTGCCAAGAGCCAGAGATGAGGAAGATTATTACAGGAAGGCTTGGCAGATACCCAGGATAAATGTATAGAGGTAGGAGATGGGATGCCTCATGTGGGAAGCAGCAAGTAGGCCAATTTGACCAACTAAAATAGTGTAAGTACAGTTGGTTGGAGACAAAATTGAATGTTTCGTTGAAATCCATTTGTGGCCTTCCCACTGGCATGGGTAATTTGTTTTAGGTGATCAGTTTGGGTTTTTGTTTATTTCTTTGCTTTTTGCAACAAAGGTACAAGTCACAGTTTGTTTTTTAATTGTTGGAATTCATTAAGTCATTCTGTACATGCAAATTCTAGTTTAAAGGGTTTTTTTTATGTTTTGTTTTAAAGCTTCTTCCAACAGTTTAACACAAACAATGAATGAACAAACATATAGGGGGCAACAGCATATATAGTTATGTAATTCTTTATTTTGAGATAATGCATTTAACTTAAAAATTAAAAGAAAGCTACAGGGGCAACTAGGTGGCACAGTGAATAGAGCACTGCCCCTGAAGTCAGGAGGACCTGAGCTCAAATCTGGCCTCAAACACATAACACAAAACTAGCCTAGTGACCTTGGGCAAGTCACTTAAACCCAACTGCCCTACCTTACCCCCTCCAAAAAGAAAAAAAAAGTGAACTCTTTGCATCCTTCTTATCACTAGAGTCACATGGTGATGGTTAGCATTTACCAGGTATTCCTTGTGCATCAGGTTTTAAAACCATTGCTTACCAAACACTAGAGAAGTCTACTAAGTGTCTCTTACAAGGTTTGCTTTTGTCAAACATTCTGCATAAATGCAGGTGTCACAGTCCTCAGACTTTCCTAACCTAGGCATCAATTGCAGTAGGTACCAGTTATTTCTTACAGGTGGACCACACAACATGTCTAGTACAAGTTTCTGTCCCTTGACAGAAACTTTCTTTTTAAAATGAGCAGTGAAGGGGCAGCTAGGTGATGCAGTGAATAGAGCACAGGTCCTGGGGTCAGGAGGACCTGAGTTCAAATCTGGCCTCAGATACTTAACACTTACTAGCCATGTGGCCTTGGGCAAGTCATTTAACCCCAATTGCCCTCAAAAAAAATTTAAAAAATAAAAAAAGAGCAGTGAAGTGTTCTAAGGCTCCAGGTCCTGGTCTGTTCATTTCTTTGGTCTGGAAAATTTTCACCTTCACAAATGAAACTATCTTAAATCAGTCAGAAGCAAAGTTAACTAACATTCAGCCCTTCTACCTTAACTCCCTACTTTCAGGGATTTCTTGTTCCTTAAAGCAAAAGACTACTTTAAGTCTATGAGAAAAAGAAGGATGGAGGGAGAGAGAAAGATGGAATAACAACTATAAAACAACAGCATTTACATAGGTCTTTAAGGTGGGTAAAGCTCTCTACAAATATTATCTCATTTGATCCTCACAACAATCTGGAAGGCAGGCGTTTTTATTGTCCCCATTTTACAGATGAGGAAACTGAGACAAAGGTTAAGTGTTAAGACAAAGGTTAAGCTCAGGGTCATATCATACAGTCAGCAAGTGTTCCAGGCTATATCTGTGAACTCAGATCCCCCTGACTCCAGATCCAGCTCTCCATCCATTACCACCTAGCAAAGAACTGGGGTATAGTAAGAAGAGTACTAGACTGGGAATCTGAAAACCTTAATTCTCCCACTAATTAAGTATCTAGACTTGAACAAGTCCAGAACTCAGTTTTCTTATTTGTAGAGTGGATTGTATTAGGTATTTTCTAAGAGATATGTCATATATATATATATATATATATATATATGTATATTTTTGCATATATACACATACACACACATTTGTGTGTGTGTGTGTGTGTGTGTGTGTGTGTGTGTGTGTGTGAAAGGAATGGACAGGCATAAGATTTTGTCCTTAGTGTGATAAGGGTATTCACTTCTAAAGATACATTAATCCTTCCAGGTTCCAGATAGAACAATTAATCATTGCTCCAATGTATTAAATGATATCTAGATTATCGGAAACTATTAAATCACCATAAAAAGAAGTGGACAGCCCACATCCTGGAAGAATCTGGCCTATGATTGTATTAGTACTCCTAGGTACTCCAACATAAAGCTGAAAGGAAGCAGGTGCTGATAAGAATTTATAATTGCAAGGTGAGTAATTATTCTAAACCACAAACAGAAGCCTTTCTCCAAGGCCATACCCTGACTCTCCTCACCTCGTGAATATCTAGTAGCCAGGGGAGGAACAGGGTGTCTGACTCCTGCTATCCCGACCTTGACTTTTCCCAGAAGTCCTTGTTCTCAACCTGCCACACGAAGTGAACATGGGGCTTCAGCCAAGGCTGGGAGTGATTGCTTTTTGATCTGTAGTCTCAACATATGTATGGCTTCGTAATCTCTCCCCCTCTGCCACTAGGAGCTGGTAAGCAAGCCTGCTTGCCAGTCTGCAGTGAACTTTAGAACTTCTAATTTTAACATGGGATTGCATTACCTTGATCTATTCTTATCAAAATAACCTGACCCAAGAAGGTGGTTTTGACTTATAGACATCTTTCCATTTGAAATCAGCACTAATGGGGCAGGGAAAGATCACATCCCTCTCACTGCCTCTAAAGCTTCTCTTCCAGAATTGGAAGCTGCATGTTTTTAAAAAATCTGTCCTACTTCACGGTCCCTTTGAAGATGCATGAAAGTAAAGTGGATGGGTTCAAGGAATAGTGACACTAATAATGGGGTTAGCAGTGAAGCATTTCACTAATGAAAGACCAACACAGCAAAGGCCAGCCAGTTCCACAACCAGGGAGCTCTTAGGAGCCAGGGACAAACTGGAATGTCAATGTGAAATCTGGAAGAAGAAAGCCATAATAACAGAATACCCAGAAAGCTGAAATTCCAATGTGTGTCCCTGCCTCTGTAAGTATGGAAGGAAGGAAGCAGGCATTTATTAAACACCTACTATGTGTCAGGTGCTGTATGCTGTGTTTTACAAATAATATTTCATTTAATCCTTACAACAATGCTTGGAAGGTAGATGCTATTATTATCAACATTACACAGTTAAGGAAACTGAGGCAGACAGAGGTTGTGACTTGACCAGGATCACACAGCTAGTAAGTGTCCTAAATAGGACTTAAACTCAGGCCATACATCCTGAATTCAGGCCCAGTACTTTATCTATTGTGCCATGTAGCTGCCTCTAAGCATTCATGGGAGAAAGTATAGAAGGTTGATAAGAATCATTTTGGGTATTTGTTAAGGCCTGGACACTAAGAGTAAAATAATGGCTACCATAAACATAGTTACTAGTTAGCAGCATTGTCTGAGGTTGTTCTGTTTAACACCAAACACCCGGGTAGAATTCAATCAAATATTTGGAATTTTTTTCAATTTACAAATGGATTTTTTTTTACTATTTAATCATGACCTGTGTTATGACTTAATTTCTAGGATGATAAGCTAAAGCTGGAAGTAATCATCTGTCCCAACCATTTTACAGATAGGGAAACTGAAGTCCAAAGATTCTACGTTATTTGTTGAGAAGCAACCAAGTAATTAACAAAGCCAGGATTTGAACTCAAGCATTTTGTCATCAAATCCAGTGCTCTTTCTACTAAACTCTGTTGCTTTCTTTATAAAAACTCCTTTTGTTCAATCATTTCAGTCATGTCTAATTCTTTGTGACCCAATTTGGGTTTTTCTTGGTAAAGATGTTACAGTGGTTTGCCATTTCCTTCTCCAGTTCATTTTATAGATGAGGAAACTGAGGCAAACAGATTTAAGTGACTTGCCCAGGGTGACATAGCTAGCAAGTGTCTGAGGCTAGATATGAATTCAGGTCTGCCTGACTCCAAATCTGGTATTCTATCCATGTGACACTTAGCTGCCCCCATAAGAACTTCTACAACCTCAAATTTGTAGATTATAATAATTATATGTACAGATCTGAGCAGTGTAGAGTCAGGAAAACTTGAGTTCAATTCCTGATTCTGATGCATACTAGCTATGTGACCATACACAAGTCCATTAACCTCGTGGGGATTCAGACAATTCTCTAAGACTATAATTTAGGGAGGAGTTGAAATCATCAGCATCAGTGAAAGGAGTTTCTACACTAGGAATGCCTCACACTAATGACCATCACAGATTTGGGAAGAAGAAAAAAGGAAGAGGAAGAGATGAAGGTAGAAGAAGGTGTTTGAATACAATGCTCTATAGATTTTTAGCTTTAAGATTTCAAGCTTGTGGTTTAAGCAAAGATTGTTCCATAGGAAGAAGGGCTACACAGTTGCTAGAACCCTTGTTCAATATCTCAGTTTAAGCATAGTTTTAAAAAAAATGCCCTCAATCCTTGTATGAAGCTACTTTTCCATAGAGTAAAATTCACTCCTGGACAGCAGGATGACAGGAGCTCTTCATTCCCAGCTCAGAAAAGGTGGGGTAGGTATATAAAGGTAGGAGAGAGAGGGTAGAGAATCATCTGAAGAGCAGGAAGAAGGTATACTAAGTAGATTACTAGAATCTTAAAGCTGAAGGAGCTTTCAATATCATGTGACCCAGTGCCTTTATTTTATAGAGTAGGACCTTAGTTGAGAACTGACCTTAATCATATTTATATCTGAAATACTCAAGTCTTCTTATATCAGTAAGAAGATTAATAAAAACAAATATAGAAAAAGAGATATGTAAATATGTAAATAAAATCCATGCATAAATAATGACCTTCAAAGGCATATTTTAGACTACCTATCAGCACAATGACATGAAGATTCTAAGACCTATTCTGACCTTCGATTTTGAACTAAACATATCAATGAAGGCTTTCCCTATGGAAGTATTACTGGGTCACCCTGTACTTACGAGGCACTTGCGGGTTGTGTTGGACAGCAGTTAATAAGATTTGTAGTCGTGGATCAGTGGTTTCAACCAATTTAACCTAATTGAACTGACCTGCAAAACTGATAGATTTTAGTTTAAACCTTTTCTTCAGTTCACCTCAAAAGGAAGATCCTAATGACCCGGGAAATGAATAAGAAGCAGACAATGGGAGGGAAAAGGAAGAGAAAGTAACTGACAGGATAGTCAGCCACTTAATAGAGTTGACTAGATTTATATGTACATTCTTTTTGAGATGATCCAATTCATTCTTGTTACTCAGTAACATTAACCACCATTTTTTGTTCACCTAGTTAATAAATCAGTGTGGAAAATCAGTAGCCCATAATCTTTACATTGTATATATATGCAATAAATCTGTTATAACTGACTGTAAAGACCTGGCAGGTGGGTTTTATGAATACTTTTCAAGAATACCAAAAGGAAACAGCATGAGTGTCTCAGAAGGTGTTTTGTGGCATGTCAGAAGGTGGAGGTGACCATTTCAATTCTAGTTTTTACTTCTTTCACGTTCTTATCTGAAATCCTAGTGAAAATTTTCAGCACACAGCAGAGACTACCAAAAGGTTTTATCTTTATAGTTTATTTCCTTTTTGGGGAAGAAAAATTACCTTAGATGAGATTCCAGGGATTTCAATTTATTTCGTTTTTTGAAATGCTTTTAAATTCTTGAGCATGTTCCTGAACATGGATACACATACATATGCAGTAATTTCAGTTTCATCCTCTGTAAAATAAAAGGCTTGGGTTTATCTATCTAAAGCTTCTTCACCTTTAAAATTCTAGTATTCTAAGTGTACCTTTTTCTTCCACTTCAGATGATTCTCTATCCTATTTCTCCTACCCTTATCTACCTAATCTACCTTGTCTGTTGTGTTTGTGTTTGTCCTTCATTTTCAAAGAGAATCATGGCATCAGGGAAATGATGACATGACTTGAAGTTGACTTTGATTTGAGTGAGGGAGGGCTAAGCAAAGTCACCAGCCTCACTTTCTCCTCCAGAGCTATCTGGACCCAGCAACCAGATATTCATCAGGATGACTGGAGATGGCCCAGGATGCAATGGGAGACCTGCCGTTTTTAGACTAAGGCCCTTTCACACACTCACCTACCCTACCTTGCCTGACTGAACAACACAATAACCAAACCAGAAAGAAACCAAACCACTGAATACACATCCAGCAGCAGATTACATGTCTGTTATCAAAGACTCAGCTTTGTTCATTTCATAGAGACTCATCACCAGAAAATGGTCACTTGGTAATGATTTTTTTTCAGCCACAGTAACTTATGACAACCACAAACAAAGAATTGGAGAGGTCTCCTCAATGGAGAGAGTGCCCACACCAATGTCATCATTAATCCTTAAAAATTAAATTAAGAAATATCAGATCAACTTTGTAAAATCCAAGTAGTGACTGAGAAATATATATATATATATATATACGTGTGTATACATACATATATAATGTATGTATATAAGTATATTTTGCATGTGTGTGTATATATATGTATATGTACATAAAATTTTGGATTTCCTAAGGTATAGTCCCATTCATGCCACTTATGTCACTTCTTTGATCAAAAACATTTGATGGGCTCCATATCACCTACCCAATTAATTCTAAATTCCTCATCTTGGCATGCAAGACCCTTCACAGTATGATACCAAGCTTCTTTCTAGCCTGAAATCTCTCCGCTCTCCATATAAACTCCACATTCCAACCAAATTAGACTGCTCGCTGTTGACTAAACACACATACTTGCTCCAAAGTCTTTGCTTGTTCCCTTTAATCTGCCCTTCAAAATCTTACCATTCTTCAATACTCATCTCAAATTTATCTTTTCCTTATTATTCTCTGAACCAGATGTGATAGCCACCTCCTCTATACACCCCTTAGTGCCCTTAGTGTCCTTCTTGTGGGTCATATAATATTCTCCCTTGAATCATGGTTATTTGTAAAACTGTTTTATTCACTCTAGCCATGAGTTTGTAAGTTCCATGAAGGCACAGAACTCTATCTTATTTATCTAGCTCAGACTTACTCTGTGTCTAATGCAAGCGAACTTTTAATGCATTTTACTTTTCTTTGGCTGAGAAGACTCGAGTCGAATTCATTTGGCAGGACCTGGTGTGTTGGTATTTTGGGGTCTCCAGAGCAACCCTAACCCTCTTAGTGGGTACCCTCTTCATTTTTATTTCTCTTCGTCACTCCTAGCACAGTGCCTTGTACATGGTAAGGGCTTCATTTGTTCAATTAGATTAAATCGAATCAAATCCCTAGTTAATTATCTTTCCATAGGAAAAGTAGAGTCAAGAATAATTTTTCTGTCTCAAATTTGAATGGAAAATTAATTTCATTTAACACTGTGCTTTTATCCAGACTACGTCAGGATATGTATTTCTGGGAAAGAAAATTTAATGTAACTATAAACAAAAAGGGAAAATTTTGTATTCCAGCATAAGACCCTCATGAAACCTGCCTCATTTCTATTGTTCTTAATGTGGAGACAGTTCAATATCCACAGAAGTGCTATGTTACACCCTGTGGTCTACCATCAAAAGACAATGAAATAAACAAGATTTTTCACTGTTTCATCAAAGGAATGTGCCTCATTTTAAAAAATGTAAAAAGGAATATTTTCATCATGCTATTATTTGCTAATTAAATTAGGCCAATGTTTGGTGGATATGGAATAATGTGATTTACTATATTGAATAATTAACCAATCAGATTGTTCTTATTTTCTGAAACAATGGATTGACTAAAATATTACTATAAACAAAATAGATTTTGTTAGGCATAATCCACTTTGTAAACAAATGAAATTAATTCTTTGCCTGACTTAAGCCTCAAAAATGAAAGACTGAAACTGAACACATGCTTCCAATTCTTGTTCTCTTACTAATATGGCACTTAATATAAAAGTTATAATTTAACCTACCCCCAAGTATTCCGTACTTGAGACTAAATGGCTCTTAGAAATATGTTCATCAACAGATGGGAACCACTTATGGCCTCATAAACTCAGAAACAAGTGAAATTATCTCAGCAAAAGAGAAAGAGATTACAATAAAGCCTCATCTGGTTATCTTGGATAAAATTAATATATTGCACATTGATTTTCATCTTGATGAAGAGGGGCTAGTAATCACTTTTCTTCATATTATTCAAACACTGAAGGAAGAAGTTCATAGAACTGACTTTTTTTAACAATCAACAAATATCTAGTAAATTACTGCAAAGTGCCTAGAACTTTGCAGCATTGTTCCTGCCCTCTAAGATCTTACAATCTAACTGGAGGACAAGACTGACTATAAACAGCAATGATTTGGAGTGCAAAGTAGTGTTTGGCTACCGGCCAACTGGCCTGATGCAGACTATGAGAGTTGCCAAGGTTCTGGGGGAAAAGATCAGCAAAGGCTTGGCAGAGTTTCATGGAAGAGATTTTTAGTTAGACTTTGAATGATGGATGTGATCTGAATTGACTAGGAAAGGCAACTTTAATGAGGGCAATAGCATGAGGAAATGCATAGAGGCAGAAACAGCCACTGTTGTGATAGGATGTTGAAAAGACCAATCTGACTAGAGTATATAGGGTATCCTGCTGAATGATAGAAATGAGATTCGATAGAGCAAGTTTTAACATCCAGTCAGAATAATTGCTTTAAGAACACAGCATATACAAAACCAGTTTTTATTAAGCACCCTTTTACTTTCAGATCACTGTGGGTAGATACTTAGGGGAATACGTAGGGTCATAGGTTGAGAGCTGGAACAGGCCTTAAAGATGATTTGGTCCAACCTTCTCATTTTACAAATATGTAAACTGAATCCCAAAACATTACCTAGTTTCACAGATGGTAAGGTGCAGAACCAGTATTCAAATCCAGGTCCAGTCAGAACTCCACATCAAGTTCTCTTACCAACTACAACATGCTATATAGTTCCTCTCCCTAGGGAGTTACCTGTCTATTATCAGGGCAAGACACCAACATAGATATCTATAATACACAACATTATATGATAAGTGCATTAGAGAGCTAAAAAAACAGTGCTCTGTGAGGTAAGGGTGGCAAAGCCATATTAACAGAAGGAATCAAGGAAGACTTCCCTGAACAGATTATATTTGATCTGGGTGGGGAAGGAAGGAAGGAAGGAATCTAGCCAGTAAACCCCAAGTTAAATGAGCTTCTGGTCATCAAAATTTACCTTCCTTTGGAGAGGAAAAGGAGAGGGAGAGGGAGAGGGAGAGGACGAGCTGAGTTACCCTATACTAGGGATTGGAATAGAGAAGTGAGGATGAACATTACCAAGTGAGAATCAAATCTATCTAGGCATATGTGAGGGTGAGGAAGAGGGTAGAATCAGAGACAACCCCAAGGTTTCAAATATGGGAAACTTGAAAAATGGAAGAAAATAATGAAGTCAAAAGATGAATAGGTTAAGAAAAAAAAAATAAGCTCAATTTTAGACTTGTGAAGACTGAAATACCAGTGTGGTATCCTGCTAAAGAAGATCCTTTAGGTAGTTTGAAATGGGAACTCAAAAGAGAGATCAATACTAGATACATAGATTTGCAAGCCATTGATACAGAGGTGATAGCTGAAGCTATGGGAGTGAATAAGATTACCAAGAGAGGGGGTGGCTAGGACGACCCCAGGATCAATTCCTCAGAAAATGAGCACCCACACGTAAATAATGACTGGCCTTGTAACCTTGAGCAAGTTACTTAACCCCAATTGCTTTAAAAAAAAAAAAAAAGATTACCAAGAGAGAAAGTATAGAGAAGAAAATGCTAAAGATAGTCCCTTAGGAAACACCCACATTTAGGTTTGGAGAAAGTATGAGGAGCCAAGAAAGAAGAGAAATGGTTAGATATACAAAAAGAGAACCAAGAGAATATGGTGTCTCTGAATATCCATTTGGAGGAGGTGGTCAACAATATCAAAAACTAACAGAGGTGAAGGATGGTAAAGACTAAAATAAAGCTATTGCATTTTACAATTAGGATGTAATTTTCTTCCCAAAGAGTAAATTATATTGTTCTTATGTCAAGGTAGAGACAAGATTGCCAGTATGGAGTAGTAGATAGATCATTGGAACTAGAGTTTCCTCACCTGTAAAATGAGGATGAAAATAGCACCTGACAAGAGTCATTGTGTGGAAGAAATGAGATAATATTTGTAACAATATTTGCAAAATTTAAAGTACTATGTAGATGCTAGCTAATATATTATTTTCAAAGGATTGAAGAGGAAGTAAATAGTGAATAGTGAAGAAATAGAAGCATAGGAATAAACAACTTACCAATGATTTTAGCAGTGAAGGAGAAGAAAGGAACAAGACTATGCTACTTGGTGTTAAAAGTTCAAGGGAAGTTTTTAGGGGATCGTTTTCCCAGGACTATAAAGTCTGGTTTACTTAGGTAGTTCAGTAGATAAAGTATCAAGACCTGAGTTCAAATCCAGCCTCAGACATTTACTAGCTGTTCGATCTTGAGTAAGTCACTTAACCATGTTTGCCTCAGTTTCCTCGTGTGTAGAATGAGCTTGAGAAGGAAATGTCAAACCACTCCAGTATTTTTGCCATGAAAACCCCCAAAGGGGTCATGATGAGTCAGACAACTGGAAAATCACTAAACAACAATAAAGTTCCATGTTCACAGGCAGGTGGGAAGGAACCAGTAGTGACAGAATGAAGATTCATGAGAGAGCAGGGATGGTTGGCTCTTGTGGAGGTTGGAAGGAGTGCGATTAAGCACACAAGAATAGGAATCAACCACAGTAAGGAATAGGGAAATCTTCAATCATTAGAGAGGAGTAGAGAGAGAATGACGAAGCTGATGAGATTTGAGATATAGAAGAGATAAACCAAATGAGTTGTCATTGAACGGTACCAGTCTTTTCAGTGAAGTAGAAGACTAAGTCATCCTCTGTAAGTGTTAGGGGAAGTGCCACAGTTGGTACAGAAGAGAGAAAAGAATTGGAACATTCACCATGGGGAATGAGATAAGGGTGGAGTAGAAGATTCATAGGATTTAAATCTAGAAGGGACTTTATTGACTCTCTTCTCCAGGGGTAGCAAACCTGTGTCCTCAAGGCCACATGTGGCCCTCTAGGTACTCAAGTGCAGCCCTTTGACTGAATCCAAACTGTGAAGGGCCACACTTAAGGACCTAGAGTCCTCAAGTCCAGCCTCAAGCACCTACTAGCTGTGTGACCCTGAGCAATGTGACCTCAAGGCCACAGGTTCCCCACCCCTGATTCTAATCGAACCACCTAACTTCACAGAGGAGCAAACTGAGACTGGGAAGTCAAATGACTTTAGGTCATATAGCTAGCTTGTTACAGAAACAGGATCCAAACCCAGGTCCTGTAACTACAAATCCAGCATTTTTTCATGACACTATACTACATACAAGATCGATAAACAACAACAAGTAACTATCTGAGATGATGTCATGAATTTGCAGTGGACAAAATCAGTTCTTTTTCAGAGGCCTAGTAACAGAAGTTGGGTGGAACAGATTATTTGATAAGAAATTCAACTCAATACTTTGCTTATACAAAGTGAAAATGCTTATTTAATTTATATATTTTTTAATCTCAACCTGAAAAATTCTATTATTTTATTATGAAAAAGCCTGTCTCACTTTGCATTATCCACAGTTGTGCTGTGGTTTAATTGGATGATTTTTTGATGTTCAGAAGGACTAAGGGATTGACTTCTTCAAGAAGCCAGGTTGTGTCATTCACCTGGAATAAATACACCCTTGAAAGACGAAATTATAACTGCCAGTATCAAATGAAATACAGTGTTATTAAAGTTGAGAAGATCCAGAGGGGCTGAGAACTGCATACAGTAAAACAAACAGTTTAAATAGGAAATAAGACACATTTGAGGGTGTTTTGTACTAAACAACCAGGGAAGTTTTAAATAAGTAATTAATACCTATATTCTAAATGTTAATCATGAAAAATTTAAAACAATAATAATTGTAACATAATTACCCATAAACCTAGATCATACTCTCCCACAAATGTATACAATATCTGTGGGGAAGAGTGGGTGTAAACTTACATCAACTCAGCAATGAGATACAAGAGTATCTCAACATTCTGGGCCAACTTGCAATTGCAGGCCTTGATGTCTTTGGTCCAGTCTTGACTGTCTTAGAGACCAGTCTACCATAACACCATATGTCACTTTCTGGATGTCATCTTTTGGACCTGGCCTCCTACTGGTTAAAGCTACTTCTCTGCTATTTTTGGAAAACCGACACAGAATTTAGCTCTTTTAGCAAATAGTCTTACGCCTAGGATCTGTACTTTTCAGAACTGCTCTCTTTGCCAGGACTTTACACTCTTTCAGTGAAAAGCCATGTCTTTAAGACAAGGATCTACAGAGCTCTTCAGATCTGCTCTGTGAAATTTAAGTGGTCTCCCTTCTTGAGCAATAGAAGGCAGTAGAAAGAAATGTAGGAAAGCCTCTAAGTTTTCTTAAACAGTAGATCGTCCTAGAGAGAGCAATACGGGCTTTTCCCAATCAGCTCCTCAAATAGCAGAGACTTCTGCTTTCTCCAATCAGCCCCCAACACCAAAGATTTTCTTCAATCAGATTAGCTCCCCATACCAACTGTAGAGCTTGTCTCAACTCAAAGCAGCCATTGTTATTTTCGTCCGTCTCTGCTCTGTTTCTCTGCTTCAATTGTATCAGCTTCCCAGCTCCATCAACTTTTGTCTTCTGGCTTCTGTAGATAGCTTCTAATATCAGCTTGTACCTTCTAATTCCCTAGCTTCTCATCCTGGCTTCTTTCCTGGCTTCTGACAGCTTCTTTCTTTCAGCATAGTAATCCACCTCTATCTTAGGTTGAGAAATCTAAAGTCCACATTTTGTCAGATATGCCACAGATAATCAATATGCATTTTTCCATAATACCCAAACAGTCTTTGATTCACAGGTTCTGAGCAATAAACGTCAAAGGCTTTTAAAAAAAAAATTGCTATATGTAAATTAGCTCCTGAGAAACAATGTACTTCTACCATAAATCAGTACTTTTACCTCAAAGGGGTTGCTTTTTTCTCAGGTTCTGTCAGATCTGTCCTCTTCCCCTTCAAGCTGATTTTCTCTGGGTAACTCACACAAATGTCCTTTTTCAGCCCCTTTCAGGAAATAAAATGTACACCTAATAAAAGGGAAGTACCACACATAAAAAAGGACTGTGTCTGTCTAATTGATTTACAACAGTGCTTAACATAGTCCCCTCAAAAAGACAGGCACTAAATAAGCACTTTTACCAGGAAAATGAGGAATAGCCATCCTTCTGAAAACATGTTTTCTCATTTATTACTCATATACTAAAGGTATAGGCTATCTTTCTTCTGTTTGCTGATTCAAGGAACCAATGGAATTTCATCACTGAGTGTATGAGAACATTCTGATTTCAGAATAATGGCCCTACATGGTACTTTTATGCCATATATATATATATATATATATATATATATATATATATATCTTATCTAGTTTTGTGGTCAAAGTTTGTTTTTTTTATTTTTAAAATGGATCAAGAGAGTGCTTATGAAATGGTTTGGGGAAAGATAAGAAAGTGTTAAATCTTTGGCTTACAAAGAAAGCACTATGTAGCCCTTAGCCCTGACCCAATGGAAATTTTACTGTATTAAGTTGAGGCCCATTGGATGCCTCATGCAATCAGTTGTCATCATATCAGTCAGTCAATATGCATTTATTAAGCACTTACTGTGTTCTAAGCACTGTGCTAAGCACTGAGAATAAAAAAGAAAGGTAAAAAATAGTCCTGGATCTCATGTTGTTGACAGTCTCTCATGGAGAGACAAAATGAAAACATCTATATGAAAACAAGATATACACAGGATAAATTGGGGATAATCAATAGATGGGAGGCTTTAGCATTAAGGGACCAAGCAAGGCTTCCCATAGGAGTTTAAAATGGAAGGAATTTCATGTTAACATGCTACAGCTGCTCATAAGTCATGTATTGGGGCTGGGGAGGTGGTGGTGGAAAGAATGTAGTCTGCTGAATGAAATATGTAGGACTTGAATTTCGGAGAAGCGAACTGTAGTCCTGATTTCATCATTGACTTACTGTGAGGAAATTTACTTGAGTAAGTTATTCCACCTGTCTATGCCATAATGTTGCCATCTGTAAATGAGAAAGCAAAAGAATAGCCTTGCCTCTTCTATATAAGTTAGAGGGAATTTGTAATGATAAATCTATAAAATATATTGAACTCCTTGAAGAAAGGACTTATTTGTCTAGATGTAGTGATGCTCTATTTGTTTTTTGGTCTCTGATGGTCTTGCCAATCCAGAGTAACAACACTACACTAAATAGAAACTTTCCATTGATTTTTCCACATTCGGTTACATCCCTGGCCTTCATATTTTAAGCTTCTTAGAGAACAACAAACATTTTGACTGCAAGGGAAAAAAACCATAGGGGAATTAACTTCAGAATGAAAAGAATAATTGTAAAATCACAGCTTAATTCCTCACATCCAAGAGAAAAGCCATACAAATCAGCACATTGAACCAACATGTACAAATAGTCTCATTCGATTAAAGAGTGCTAAATTGGAATAGTCTTAGAATGTGCCAAGAATGAGAGCTTGTGGGTAGGTAAAAATTACTTTACTCTTAGTTCCCAAAGTCTCTACTATTCTTTCATCTTAATTTTTTCCTTTCTCTTTCCTAACCTTTGTTCCCTAGTACTCCCTTTCATGTATCCTATGCTAGAGTCTAACTAGGGCATTTGCCATTTCCTTCTACCACAGATTTCCTACAATGTTCCTCCTCAGTGCCCTTTTTTTATATTGTTCCTTAAGCCCATATTGTTCTTCCTCTCATGTCTCATCCCCACCTCCACCAATATTTCTACCAATTTGAATTTTGCCCTATCGTTTAAGGCAGATGCAGCAATGTGGCCGTGGAAAGGAATATCTGGGCTCAAGACCCACCTCTCAAACATGATGGCTGTGTGATGATAAGTTGCAGAAAAGTTACTGACAGGAATAGGTATAGAGTTTACCCACCTAAGAGTTCCCTATATCAATAAAATCCCAGGACAATGTTCTATTCCTGTTGTACATATCCTTTAAGAACCAATTCCAATGTCATCTCCTTCATGAAGACTTCCTTCATCCCATTTCTCAGTCGAAATGTTGGACCTGGAATAGCACTTGGTTTGCTCCTCTCTAATGAACTTATTAAGCCTCATCTTGTATTGCAGTTTTCTCTGTGTCATCCTCCCTTACTAAAATGTAAACTCCCCAAGAGGACTACATCCTAATCTCTGTATCTTGCCAATGAATGTTCAGCACATAAACATTTTTTGAAATTTATTTAATCCATGACTCTGTACAACATTACAGAAACTGGACCTCTTCATTCGGGAGAATATTCTAAAATGACCAATATCAGTACATGTTTGTAAGAGGAAATACAGACACAAAAGAAATTCTAGACATATTGACCAGTGTTTACATTATACAAAAGCAATTTTTGTTTGCTTGTTGTGTTTTTTGTAACACAAAGTTAAAGCATCTTCTCTCAAAGATGATGTGTGTGACTTTAAGAAAAGAGAATCTCTAACCTGGACCTGAAAATCCAAAAGGAGTCCTGGAAATTTACATATTCAAGAATCCTCAGAACCTAATTAGGGTCAAGAACAAGACATATGTATGGATTCTACAGATGTTCAAGAAGGCTTCTTTCCAGATCCAATATTATATTTCTTCTGTTACTGATCCTAAGTTACTTTGTTGAGTAATTTTGGGGATAGCAAATGCATTAAGTGTCCCTACTCCCAGAACATCTTAGAACCCCTAGAGGTTAAACTTGTCCTATTTCCATATCTTTAAAACTATCACAGACAAATCCAGTACTTCTATGGCAGTGGTAACTCAGAGAAGGGCTTTGAATTCTAACCTGAAACCCCATTTATCCCTACCTTAGTAAGGAACCAACATCCTAAGGTAATAATAAGACAACAGGATCATCCAGTAATCATTAGAGAATACTTCCATAGAACAACAGAAGAAGGACTGGTATAAGGAACTCCCAGATGAAGAAACTCTCTCTGCCAAGAGAGGTTGCTACCTCCTCTGCAAATTATAGTGTTAAAGAGTTGTCTAGATCACTTAGAGGGTAAATGACCTATCTAGGGTCACACAGCCAGCATGTGTCAGAGGTGAGACCTGAACCCAGATCCTCCTGGCACCTAAGCCAGCACTTCATCCACACCCCCTGCTGTCTAGTAACACAGAAACATCATGAAGCATGGTCCTATATGAATTAGATGGCTCAAAATAAGTGATGGAGGAGAGAAATGAACACCCTTTCAAGAAAAGTTTCATAGTTCTGAGCAGTGGTTCTAAATTTTTTTTTTGCTCAACACAGAATTATTTTTCATCACAAGAAATCAGGATACATTAGAGAAAAGCAGGAAGTTCACACATGTACATGTGTATAAGAGTTTGAGTTCCATCCTGTTCATGGGAGATTTGCACGTGAATGCTAATGTAAATTCAATACAATTCATGGCCCTCTGTATTAGCAAGCACCCTAACACACCCAGCATGGCCTGCTAGCTCAGGTTCTTTGATTTGCTTTTCTTCAAGGAAAGGCAACTTTTAAAGGGATCAACAATCTACTTTAGTTACATTCACTAGTTCAAGTGAAAGGTCAGCAACCTAAATGTGGAGAAAATACAAGTAGAGGAATCAGCACAAAGACCAATAGACAGGGCTCCAGCCATCTCAGTAAAGCAATATTGCTATACACTGTACATATATCACTGGATCGAGGGGGCACAGAAATCTGAGCAGTTGGAGGGCTCTGAACAAACAGCTACTCAGAGTCTTGATCAGGAAATCAAAAGATCCCTCATATGAGTGAACCCCCAAAGGAAAACACCAACCTTCCAGAATATATAACAAAGACTTAGCATCTGATTGGCTGAGTGCCAAGGGGCTAAAAAATCCTTGTGCCCCAGCAATTAATTGGAAACTCCTTATAACCCAGAGCCTGATTAGCTTTGGGCCAAGGTTTATGTGCCTGTTAAGGGGATGGGAAGATCTTCAAATTCCCTTTACTTTACACCCT